>PVIY010026210.1:0-35725 GCA_004026745.1 Myrmecophaga tridactyla
CTGTGGCTTTCTGATTTGACATCTTCTGTTTTGAATAACGACTAGGTTTGTTCATTACGACAGCTGTGGAGCCTGGAGAAAATCTAATACGAATCTTTACAAATCATTTAAATGGAGTGGAATAATAACATCTTGAAACATTTGGAACAAGTTTGAGACCTCGAGCAGAGATTATGAAGAATAACTTGAGCTCCACAATAACTCTTTAGAAGAGATTAAGATGATTAAACTTATTGATTGATCATTTAAAATTCAATATTTGATAAAGATGCTTAGAAACGAAAGTAGCTAAATACTTCAGAAGGGATTTAGAATCGTGGGATATCTTTGAGGAAGTTTTATATTACCAACCTGATTTCAAAGATACAAATCTATTGATGTGATTGGAGATTTTTTTTAAAGCATATGTTATTCCTTCCATAAAAAAGCAATACACGTTTGTTATATAAATTTGAAAATGAGCATAAAAATTAAAAGTTAAATTATTCATCTTCCTATTGCTGTTAATATTTCATTGTACAGCTTTCGATTGTTTTGTCTTCTTTGGCAGTTTTTTACATAGATTTTGATAACAAAAGATACATCATTTTGTTTTCTTTTTCCACCAACATAACATAGTATCTCCATGTTACCAAATTTTTATAAGCATCATTTTCATAACAGCACCATAATTCTAATATATACAAAAATCATGCACACATACATTTACATTGTTATTTTTAAATATCAAAAAAAGCACACATCTGCAATTAGGATTGTTTCTTACTTCTTGCTGTTATAACTAGCACCACAGTGCAAGTCTTTGTGCAAAAATCTGTCCAGATTTAGAATTATTGCTCTGAGAGAGCATTCCAGAAATTACTGTTTCAAAGGGCATAAACATTTTCAAAGTCCAGTATTACCTTACTGCTTTCCAAACTGATAAACTAATTGACACTTCCACAAATGATATCTGAGTATATTATCTTACCCACATCATTTGCACAAATGCATGATTTTAGGAAACGACTTAGAATTCTCTTGACCCTCATCACCAGCCTCCAGCAGGGTCAGCTGTCTGCGTCTCAGCTTGAATTCCCAGACCCTTCATTACAGGTGTCTACATGGACATAGTTTCAAACTTTATTTTTATTTGCACCCCGATCCTCTTCCCTGGTCAAACCAGGTACTACCCTAATCTTCCCATGCTCAGATCCATTTATTCAATATTCTCAACTATATCCCAGGCTCTGTGGGGGTCTCTGAAGATCCTGAGACTAATAAAACAATCCTTACGGTATTGTTCTCTTGCCTTCTTTTGGAATAACCTTCCTCCTTTCCTCCAGCAATCTGGTACCACACATTCTTCAATTTGTGATCTTCAAGGAGTTGGATAATGTCTTCAGATTAGCTGGTTCCCAGCTAGAACCCCCACTTACCCATTACAGGTCCTGATTCATATCTTTGGGTTAGAGTGGGAATGGATTTTTGTGTCACCTTTTTAAAATAGGACTGCCTTTGGGAAATCTAATTCATTATAATTATCTTTCTATGAACTAATTTATCAGATTACTTTCTCCTTTCCTCTCCTTCCTTTTCTTTCTTCCTCCCTTGCTCCTTTCTTTCCTTCCGCCTTTCTAAGCAAAGTTTTATGTATATAAACACTTTTAAAAGCCAAGTGGTTTTATACATTTTATAACAAAAAAAGGGAGCTTCCCTTCTCCACCCTTCCCCACCTCTAATCCCCTTCCCTTAGAGTGCAACCATTCTTACAGTTTTCCTTCTTATTTTTCCCTCCATGTTTCTAAATAAAATGTGAATATTGCTATTTCTTGATTTTTTTTCAATTTTAGATAGTGTTTATTGGTTTCTTTTATAAGAGAGAAGATATACCTTCTTTTTTTAGCTTAACCCGTATAAACACAAGCACACTGCACACACACATCAATGTTTACCTTATTGTGATAATAAATAATATTCATAGCTGAACCACATACATACACATAGTTAAATTTCTCTTCTTCTAATCCTAGAATGAGCTGGGACTCAGCATCAAGGCATTGAGAAAATCTTCTCTACCAAAACGGGGAAGAGCTAAATGAGACAAAATAAAGTGTCAATGCCTGAGAGATTCCAAATAAAGTCGAGGAGGTTATTCTTACGCATTAAACAGGTATCACCTTGTTAGTCAAGATGTAATGGAGAGGCTGGAGGGAACTGCCTGAAAATGTGGAGCTGTGCTCCAGTGGCCATGTTTCTTGAAGATAATTGTATGATGATGTGGCTGTCGCAGTGTGGTTGTGAGAGCCTTGTGTCTGATGCTCCTTTTGTTTACCTTATTGATGGACAAGTTAAACATATGGATTAAAATAAATAAATAATAGGGGAGACATGTTAAAATAAATTTAGTAGATTGAAATGCTGGTGATCGGTGAAGGGGAGGGGTAAGGAGTATGGTGTGTATGAATTTTTTTCTGTTTTCTTTTTATTGCTTTTTCTGAATTGATGCAGCTGTTCTAAGAAATGGTCACGATGATGAATATACAACTATGTGATGATAGTGTGAGTTACTGATTATATAACAAGAATGGAACGATCATATAATAAGAATGTTTGTATGTGGCTATGTGTAATAAATTAAAAAATAAAAAATGAAAAATAAAATTTCTCTTCTTCTACAACTTTATTGCGCCAGAGTTATTCATTGTGGTTTTTGTCTGAGCTTTCTTTCTATCTGTTGATTTATCTTCAAATACTCTACCATTTATACAATCGCCACACGATCTCTTTATATACTTCAACTGATCTTTTTTCTCTGGACACCTTCTTGAAGTCCTCTGTCCTAATCTAGGTTCCTTCCCCATCACCTTGACACTTCCTGTACCTGTCACCCATCTGGGTAGAACCCCCATTTTTACTTACTCCCTTATTTGGTGAAGGACAGGGACCATTAGCTTGGTTAGAAAGAGTACACGGAGAGTAAAATGTGAGGTCTTGTATGTCTAAAACTCTCCTTGCCCTTATTCTTGATTAATAATTTGGCTAGATGTAGAATGTTAGGTTGAGAATGATTTTCCCTCTTAATTTGAAGGCATGGCTCCATTGGTTTCTAACATACGTATTTGTCATCCATTAGTTTCATATCATTCTGACTCCTGATCCTTTTTCAATTACCTGTTTTTTCTTTGGAGGAGTTAAGAATCTATTCTTTTTCGTAGTGTTCTGAAATCTCATGCTAATGTGCCTTCATATAGGCCTTTTCTTCATACTCAATGAGCCCTTTCAAACTGTAAATTCCTATCTTTCAGTTCTGATAAATCTTCAGTTGTTTGTCCGATCATTTTCTCTCCTACACTTTCTCTGGTCTACATTTTTGGATGCCTATTATTTGTTTGCTGGACCTCCTGGATAGATCACTTAATTTTCTTATTATTTTTCCCCCATGTCACATCTTTTGTCGTTGCTCTGCTTTCTGGGAGCTTTATCATCACTTGACCATGGAGATAGAGAGAAGTGGACAAGTTCAAGGCATAATGTGGAAGGAGAAGTGATAGAACTTGCCAATGGCCTTGTAATGAAAGTGAGGAGTCAAGTATGAGTCCGAGTTTCTGGCGTAAATAACAACTGGGGATAATAGTGCTATTAATTGTCATAGAAAAACCTGGGGATGGTGAGCGGATGGAGGAGGCAATCAAGAGGTTTTTCAGGCATTCATTTTGCAATGTATCCAGACAAAGTTGAGTTTCTTTGCAAATTCCAAGTGGACATAACCCCAAAGCCTTATGGGTTTCAAGTTCTCCATTTGTGGTGTGCAAAAGTTGTATGAAATAACCTTAGACCCCCACCCCTTACCTTATCAACCTGGATTCCAAAACTTGAGCCCAGGAAGGTGTCTCTCTCCTCTTTATATCTCCAAAGCTTAGCTGAGGAGCTGCAGAAGCTGGGACTTGGATCTGTGGGTTTGTATCTCAAAGGAAAGGTCTAGGGTAAAGGCATGTATTTGAGACACAGCAGCATGAAGATGATTTTTATGGGATTTATGCAATTATCTGGGAGGAAAGTGTGGGAAAGAGAGATGATTCAGGACTGATGAGCCCTGCGAAACCTCAACATTGAATGTTCAGGTAGAAAAGAAAGACCCTGGAATTTTCGGTTCTTATAATATTTTTTGAAAGAAATTAGATAAAGCAATAGAAAACCTGTTAAAACTTAAACAACTCAAGTTTTTCACCTGGTTGTGGGGCATGTCTTGAAGGGAAGGAGACCTCAGCTATCAGCTAAAACCAAGCCTGAATGCACCCAGGATAAGACGACTGTGGCCCATTTAAATCTAAAGTCATTCAAAACCCTAAGAAAAATAGTGTGTTTGTATGTTGTTATTTAAGAAATAACATTTCTATTACAACTATTGGTCACTGGAGATATGATTTTGAGTAATTTGACGATTGATTACATGGTGGAATGTGTTAGCAAAGTATGAGAATATTAACAACAGAAAACAATCATTTCTGAAGAAGAAAATCAGTTTATTCATGCCTCAATAATTCTGCAGACCCAAACATAATCTAATGACTAGTATGTCTATATACCGGGAACAATGGAAAGCGTGGATAAAAGCAGTAGACGAAAATAACAGTGACTACAGGTCCAAATTAAGTAATTCATGCAGGAAACAATTTATTGTCATTTTTAAATGCAAAATTGGACAGCTTCCCCAGCATCTTTCTTGTTCTCATCAAGGCAAGTAAGTTTTCTGCCCCATTGAGTATCAGACTAATTTCCAGCTTCTTTGTACATTAGAAGTAAATTTAGAAACTACAATAGGATTGAAAAGAAGACATGGTACTTGCTGCTTACTTTTATCTTAATTTAATTTCTGATACTGCTAACTAAATGAAAATAAACAAGATCCTTTTTAATTTTCAGACTACATGTTTCTAAAAAACACAACCCAGTAGTCTGTAGCTCAAGAAACTTCTCTTACAATGGGTCTCAACTAAACATTCGCAACTGTAAAACATGAAGTTTTAAAGCAGATTTTGTTTTCAGACTCTAAGTGCTACCCTACATACTTTGTTCAAAAATAACTTCAGCTACATTATGTACATTAGAATAATGCATACTTCCCCTCTATAGGATAAGAATTATCAGGCCTTCCAACAATATGTCATAGCCAGTATAAATAAGAGAATAGTTTTCATATGAATCGTTGAGCTATTCTTAATGAAGATGAATATCCAATGTTTCCATTTCATAGCATTTTTCTAGCATCATTTAGTTGTCTCAAACTGTAATATTATAATATATTAAATTGACAATAGAAAGTAATTTGAATAGCTTTATTGTTTGGGAGAAAAGGATATTAACATGCTCATTGTAAAATAGAATTTAAACAATACAAAGAAATACAGAAGAGGAAGTGCAAGGGTAGTTCAGTGGTAGAATTCTCTCGCCTGCCAGGCAGGAGACCTGGGTTCGATTCCCAGCCCATGCACTTCCCCAAACAAATAAACAAACAAGCCAACAAACAAATGAAAAATCAAACAAACAAAAACATTCAACAAATGGTATTGCAATAAGGGGATACTTACATGGAAAAAGAGTGAAATGTGACCCCCGCCATACAGCACGCAAACAAACAAAAATACAGAAGAGAATAAAGATCCCCTGAAATTTCCTCACAGAGAGAGCTAGGGTTAACCACTTGGTGTGTGCACTTAGAGCCTCTCTGTGTGTGCATGTGAGCTCCCCACAGACACACTCCATCGCACACACACACAATTGAGATCACACTGTTTAAACTGCCTTGTCATTACTTGTCTTAATATGTCCTGAACGACTTATTTTGTGATTTAATAACCTGTTCATGATTTTTAATGTCTACATAGTATTCTGTCATATGGCTACACCACATTTATTTAACATTCTCCGCGTTAATACACACATGGAGTGTGTAGTTTTCCAATTCTGTACCATTATAAATAATGGTGCAATGAATAATATTTATATAAAGGCTTTGTTTACATCTCTGATGATTTCCTTAGGATAAATTTCTAGAAAATGAATGGCTGTCAGAGAGCATGTTACATGCATTTTAAAGGGGAGTTAAATATTATCTAATTTCTTTCCAGGAACAGTGATCCAATTCACACTCTAACAATGTGTTTGGGTATTTGTGTCCCTGAATTTTTGCAACACTAAGAATCGTTATAAGAAAAAAATTCTTGCCGATCTGATATCTCATTTGATTTTTTAGTGAATTTCACTGAATTGGTCATTTGAATTCTATGATAAGTATTTGGTCCCTTTGCCTATTTTTAAATTGTATTCCTATCTTTCTTATTGATTTATGAGATATTTATATTGTCCATTTCTCAAGTATTTTACAAATATTTCTTTTCCTAGTTTAGAGATAGCCTTTCACTTTTTGTATGGGTGTTTTGATTTTTATATAGTCAAATCTATGAAAATTGAGTTGGTTTTGATTTTTTCAAACTTGAATTTCTAAATGATAGTTTTTAAAAAGAAATACAGATGGGTCTGTTCTACAACTAATTGTTGTCCTCAACTTTGAAATTTGTGGCTTTATTGTATATATGTAATTTTTCACAAAAAATTTAAAAAGTCAATTGTGATGATAAAAAAATATTTATTCCTTCTAGACTCCAATATTCTGGAGCAGCTAGATTTTTAATGATTTTTAATGTCTACATAGTATTCTGTCATATAACCGCAGGAAAAATCTGAGGTGATGGTATGGCAGCCCATGACAAACTCTGGGATCTGTCCTGTAACCACTTGTTGAAGAGTGCTTTGAATACTATTGCTTTCTTATTTCTTTGCTTTGTATATATGTTATACCATACAATTAAAAAAAAGTTAAAAAAAAGAAAAAGAAAAATATACAGATTGCCAGCGTATATATGAAAATGCACATCCTCACAACTAAGGAAATCCTAACTTAAAACGATATACCACTTTTTAAATCTATCATATTCAAAAAGATTGTTGGTGAAAGCACAGGAAAATAAACGCTCTTATACACTGCTGGTGGAAGGGTAAATCCAGCCACTTTGGAGGGCAGTTTATCAGTATTCATCCTTATCTAAAATGCATAGAGCCTTGGTTCCAGACAGTGCTCTCCTAGCCACTGACCCTATACAGAAATGCTGCACGGTTGGTTCCAGTCTGCTGCAATAAAACAGTATTGCAATAAAATGAGTCGCATGAAGTTTTCGGTTTCCCAGTGCATATAAGTTACGTATACACTATACTGTAGTGTATTAACTGTGCAATAGCATTCTGTCTAAAAAAAAAACAAAAGTGCATCCCTCAATTTAAAAATACTTTATTGCCAAAAAAAAAGCTAACCATCATCTGAGACTTCAGCAAGTCATCATCTTTTTGCAGGTGGGATTTCCTGCCTTCACTGAGTAGAGTGGTGGTGGCTGAAGGTTGGGGTGTCTATGGCAAATTCTTGAAATAAGACAACAAAGAAGATTGCCATGTCGATGGACTCTTGCTTTCACAAAAAGTTTCTGTGAAGAATGTGATGTCGTTTGATTTTACCCACAGTAGAATGTCTTTTAAAATTGGAGTCAATCCTCTCAAACCCCACCACTGCTTTATCAGTTAAGTTTATATAATATTCTAAATCTTTTGTTGTCATTTCAACAATGTTCGCAGCATCTTCGGCAGGAGCAGATTGCATCTCAAGAGGCCACTTTCTTTGCTCATCCATAAGAAACAACTCCTTACCCATTCATGTTTTATCAGGAGGCTGCAGCAATTTGGTCACATCCTCAGGCTCCACTTCTAATTCTAGCTCTCTAACTATTTTCACCACATCTGTAGTTAAGTCCTCCACTGAGGTCTTAAACCCCTCAGAGTCATCCATGAGGGTAGGAATCAACCTCTTCCAAACCGCTGTTAATGTTGTTATTTTGGCCTCCTCCCATGAATCAGGAATGTGCTTAATGGCATCTGGAATGGTGAATCCTTTCCTGAAGGTTTTCAATGGACTTTGCCCAGATTCACCAGAGGAATCACGATCAATGGCAGCCACGGCCTTACATAATATATTTCTTAAATAACAAGACTTGAAAGTTGAAATCGCTTCTTGATCCATGGGCTGCAGAATGGATGTTGTGTTAGTAGGCATGAAAACAACATTCATCTCATTGAACATACCCATCAGAGACTTTTTGAGCAGTAATATTTTGAGAGGAACCTTTTTTTTTTCTGAGAAGTAGGTCTCAATGGTGGGCTTAAAATATTCAGTAAACTATGTTGTAAATGGATGTGCTGTTGTCCAGGCTTTGTTCTTCCATTTTTAGAGCACAGGGTCAACTGAGTGTAGTTCTTAAGGGCCCTAGGATTTTCAGAATGTTGAATAAGAATTGGTTTCAGCTTAAAGTCAACAGGTGCATTAGCCCCTAATGAGAAAATCAGTCTGTCCTTTGAAGCTTTGAAGCTAGGCATTATCTTCTCTTCTCTAACTATAAAAGCCCTAAATAGTATCTTCTTTCAATTTTCATCTACATTGAAAGTATGTTGTTTAGTGTAGCCACCTTCATGAATTATCTCCGCTCAGTCTTCCGGATAACTTGCTGCAGCTCCTACATCAGCATTGTTGTTTCATCTTGCACTTTTATGTTATGGAGATGGCATCTTTCCTTAAACTCATGAACAAACACCCGCTGGCTTCAGACTTTTCTTCTGTAGCATCCCCACCTCTCTCAGACTTCACAGAATGGAAGAGAGTTAGGACCTTGCCCTGGATTAGGCTTTGGCTTAAGGGAATGTTGAGCCTGGTTTGATCTTCTATCCAGACACTTTCACCATATCAATGATAAGGCTGTCTTGCTTTCTTATCATTCATGTGTTCACCAGAGTAGCCCTTTTCATTTCCTTCATGAATTTTTGCTTTACACTCACAAATTGGCTGTTTGGCACAAAAGGTCTGGCTTTCACTCTATCTCAGCTTTTGACGTGCTTTCCTCCTTAAGCTTAAGCATTTCTAGCTTTTGATTTAAAGTGAGAGCTCTGCGACACTTCCTTTCACTTGAACACCGAGAGACCATCACATGGCCTAATTAGACCTAAATTAGACCATTAATTGGCCTAATTTCAATATTGTTGTATCTCAGGGTATAAGGAGAACTGAGAAGGGGGAGAGAGATGGGGAGAGGCCAGTCTGTGGAGTGGATGAAACACACAACATTTATTGATTAAGTTCATCACCTTACATGGGCACAGTTTGTGGCCCCCCAAACTATTACAATAGTATCATCCAGGATTACTGGTCACAGATCACCATAACAGATATAATAATAGAGAAAAGTTTGGAATATTTTGAGAATGATCAAAATGTGACATGGAGACATGAAGTAGGCACATGCTGTTGGCAAATTAGCCCCCAAGAGACTCACTTGAGGTAGGGTTGCCACAAACCTTCAATTTGTAAACACACACACGCAGTAAAGCAGAACACAATACAATGAGGCATGTCTGTATTTATTTAGGTAGAAGGACTCAATGATGTATGTGCAGGATATTTATGATGGCATTATATGTCATAGAAGACAGGTGGAAGCCAACCTGCAATTCATTGATTTATTTAACAGACATGGGTACACTGATACAGTGCTTATTACGTGCTAAGCACCATTCTAGAAACTCTACAACTGTAAAATAATTAAATCCTCTTACCAACCCCACATCAATCAGGAAACTGTGATTACAACTAGCTTAAGAAAATAGGAAAATTATTCATGCAAATAACTGCAAACCTAGAGGATAGAAGCCAGATATGGTATGAGAAGCAACTCAAGATGTCATCTGGGAGCCAGGACTTTCCTTGCCCGGCTCTGCCACTTCTTGGATCGACTGGTTCTTCTCATGGTTGCAGGATGGCTCCTTGTTTCCTTCTGCTGTGCAGAGGGGAAAAGAAGACAGAGAACAGAGGGTCACTCTTATCCCCAGATACGAGCTTGAAGCTCTATCCTGCAGTCTGATTGGATCAGCTTGGATTATCTGCACATTCCCAGATCAATAACTGTCACCTGAATGATGCCAAATTCCCATGGGCTTAGGTTAATCAGTACTGCCATCTGCAGCTAGGGAAAGGAGATAGATAGCCAAGCAGAATGGCATTATTTTAGGATGGCAGGAGGGAAGAACCGATTGACTAATGCCCCCTACACAATCTAAATGTCCTCCAGTAAGGAACTGGACATAGATGTTCATGGCACAGCCATGAAATGGAAATGTGTAGACCTGTCAAAAAGAACAATGTAGATCTGTAAGTGGTGATATGGAAAAATCTCCAAGATACATTAATTTTTTTTACATTAAAGAAGAATGAGTATCATATGCTATGATTTGGTAAAAAAAAAAAAAAAGGTTTAGATATGATAATTGATTACACTTGGATATACACAGAAGATTACTGAAAGAACCCAGAAGACATCGTTGAGAAGTTGCTTCTAAGGGGTGGGATTCCAGTTGAAAAGAGGCAGGAAAATGATGATAGATACATTTTGCCTTAAGAAAGCACTTGGATTTCGATTTCCAACCAGGAAGTTGTGCTGGGAGGAAACAATGCCTCCCTCCCCCAAAGGTGTCCAGTCTTAAATCCCGAACCCAGTGAATGTGTTACCTTACATGGCAAAAGGAACTTTGCAGATGAGATTAAATTAAAGGTCTTGGGATTGGGGAGGTTATCTTGGATTGAGCAGGTGCCTGGGATTCATGCTACCTCCTCTTCTGTCCCCCAACAGTCCATGGCCAAGGACTACGGGGATGAGAGCATGAAAGTCCCATTTGCTGCCTTGAGTCTCTGCTCTGATTCATACTCCGGAGCTCCTGTGCAATCAGGCTGAAGTTAGGCTTTCCCTGAAACCATACTCTATTGGGACTCTTTCCCCTTCCCTCCCCTGACTCCCTCACTATTTTCTCCCTCAGTAAATCTTAGGCTCTGCTTCTGGAGAATCCACCCCAAGATGACATCTCTTTCCTCCTTTTACTTCCTAATTGTGAGATTCTCCAGGTTCTCAGTATGCCAGTTTGAGAGGATTTATGTACCCCAGAAAAGCCGCGCTCTAACACTAATCCAATCAGTGCTATTCAGTATTGTGTGTTGGGACTTGATTAGATGATAGCCACAGAGCTGTGGCTCGCCCAGTTGTAGGTATTAACTTATGAATATTGGGAGATGTGACTCTTCCCATTCCAGGTGGGTCTTGATTAGTTTACTGGAATCCTTTAAAAGAAGAAAGATTTCAGAGAGTAGCCACTTTTTTAGAGCCATGAGAACCACGAAAGCCAACACAGCCAGAGACCTTTGGAAAACATCTCTGGAAGAGCTTCATGAAGCAAGAAGCCTGGAGAGAAAGCTAGCAGATGACGCCATGTTCGCCATGTGCTTTTTCAGTTGAGAGAGAAACCCTGAACATCCTCGGCCTTCTTCAGCCAAGGTATCTTTCCCTGGATGCCATAGATTGAACATTTCTATAGCTTTGTTTTAATTTAGACATTTTCACAGTCTTTGAACTATAAACTTGCAATTTAATAAATTTCCCCTTAAAAAAAATCTTTCTGTTTCCGGTATATTGCATTCCAGCAGCTAGTAAACTAGAATGACCCGGGGTGACAGCCTTCCTCTCCCCAGCCTGGACCTTTCTCCCAAGTTCCAGTCCAGCTTTAATAATTGCCCACTGGCTACTTTGATCTGAAATCCTCGCTGGCTTCTCAAACTCAGTTTTTCCAAACTGAACACATCACCTTCCTTCAAAACTATGTTCCTCTTCTGGCTTCTTCTGGGCAAAAAAAGCACACAAGCACACAACCCTCACCCACCCAGCTTCTTCCCCACAGTCCAGCCAAGGAGAATGCCTTGGTGCTCCCGAGTTCATGTTCTCTCTCCATACCTCTGTTCTCTCTCTCTCTCTCTCTGGAAGGCCAGGCCCTGGCACCCCCAATTGCAGACATCCCGCACACCCTCAAAGACTCAGCTCCAAGGCCACCTCCAGCACCAAGCCCCTCCCTGTTACCCACCTTCAAAGGACTCTCTGCCTTCTCTCTCTCTCTCTCATCTCCTTTCTCCCGTTGCACATTGGGACATTTATCACATTCTAACTTCTGTAGTCATTATTTTTGGACACACCTCGTACATTCCTACTGTAGTTATAAATTTCTTAAGGACACGAGTGGTTTCAGCGTCCCTTACATCTTTGTGTCCCCTTCACTTCCTAATCATGTCCTTTATGAACAAATTTTAGTGATAGAATATAAATATTATTTTATATGTACCAAAAAATAATTGGCTTTGATTGTTCAGAAGATTAGGGGGCAAACCCCTCACCAAAGCACCTAACAGCTGGGGGCTGGGCACATCAGCCAAAGCCGGGAAGGAGAGGGCAGGGGACCTGGGCAGGCAGTTACAGCATCTGCCACAGGCCACCCTTGCACTACCCATATCATCTTGCTTCTCCCTGTAGATGCCCTCCAACCTGCCCTAATCAGACTCTGGGAAAACTTATGAGGGATAAGGGGCGAGCTGCAGACCCCACTGCTGCAGAAGACCCTGGAACGGGACAGACACTCCTCATGACCCTGTCCTGCTGCCCTCGCCTATTACCTCATGGCCCCCAGTTAGCCCAGAGATGTACTAGCATCTCCTGCCATCAGTGCAGACTCTGTCATCGGTCCAGCAGACAGACCCTTCAGAGCCTCTCAAAAACACCAACTTCCTTCTCACTTAGTGCTGTGTTCATTTTCTACCGCTGCAAAATAAATGGCCCACAAACTTAGTGGTTTGGAGCATGAGTGTCTATTATCTCACAGACTCTATGGGTCAGGGGTCTGGACACAGTGCAGACAGATGCTTTGCTCAGGAACTCACCAGGTTGAATTCAGGGTCAGCCAGGATGAGTTTTCTGAGGTTTGGGGGTCCTCTCCCAAGCTCCCTGGTCACTGGCGGAATTCAGTTCCTTACAGTTGTAGGGTTGAGGTCCCCATTTTCCTGCTTAATGGTCAGCTGGAAATCATTTTTTGGTCCCCAGAGGTTCCCACAGTTCCTTGCAGTTCACAACGTAGATGTCTGCTTTCCTACTAGCCAGCCAGAGTGCATCTTTTGAGATGAGCCAGAGAGAGTGGTCTGCTTTTAAAGGACTTGCCTGATTGGGTCCTAGGATAACCTCCCTGTGCCTTACAATTTATAATGCAATTGCAGAAGTGAAATCCCATCACATTCAAGGTCCTGTCCACTCTCAGAGGAGGACTTCCCTCCAGGGCGTGTACACCAAGAGACAGGAATCTTAAGGTCATGGGAGAATTCTGCCTTCATCATCTTGGTTCCTGGTTTGGTTTTCAGACCATGTACAACAGATCTTTTCCAGCTTGCCTACTGCTGATGCTTCTGATTCCTTCTTCCACATTTGGCTGTACAGTTCTGTCAGTTCCACCTCACTTCACGGTGTTCTCCAAGCTTCCAAGAGGTCCCCCAGCAGCATGTTGGGACACTGAGTCCTGCATCACAAGCGTGTGCTACCACACTGCCATGTTCTCCCTCATCCAGCTTCATGCACAGCACCCATCTGCTCTCATAGAACCTGGTCCCAGTTTCTTTCCCACAAACTCCTCTCTTTCTCTTGGAGGCCCAGCTCTTCTCCAGACAGGTCTGGCAGTGACTTGGTCTTAGAGTTTGATGTAGGGGCAGATCCCGGGGGCAGGGGTCGGAAACCTTGTTCTACACCTGCTTCGTTCAATCACAAGGGAAGCCTCTGCTCTTTAATAAGGGAGCAGGTACCACGGCAGGCCCAGGGGGATCAGAAACATCTGGGGGTTCCAGATTCCCCAGACACCTCTCCCAAGTCTCAGACTCCTGCTCCTCCCTCCAGGCTCTGGAGACTCTCCAAGGCTGAGAGTCCTTGTCTCTGAAGCTCCACCACTCCCAGTATTACACTCTGGGCCGTCCTGCATCTCCAGCCCCCTGGGGTTAGGGTCTCTTTAAATTCCGCCAAGCAGGCCTCTGAGCCTTTTCTTTGGACTTTTTGGCAATAACGTGACCCAATCCTGCCACTGTCTCTCTTCGATGCATCAGGGAAGCTCAGCAACAACCACCCGATTCTACGATCTTTGTAATTCCTATTTTCCTGGCACCTGTGAAATGCCAGAGCTATTATGCAGCAGGTACACTCTCTCCCCACCCCATCCCACCCACTGCACAGCAGGCAAGGGTCTCATGGAGCTACTGGTGCCCACTTACCCAGAGACGCCTGCTGGCCAGCGGGTGAGCCAAAGCAGGAATCCCACCTGCAGAACCCCCTTCTTAGACCCTCTCCAACACCTGTTGTTTTAGGTTGAGTTCCCTAGAAGCAGAGTCAGAGATAAGATTTTTTTTTAATTTTTTAAAAACATAATTGGCAGGAATGAAACCTGCGCTCTGTACTCTGCTGGTGGGAGTAAAATTGCTCTAGGAAGCAACTTAGCATATGTCAGTGTCTTTGAGTCTGATTCAATTATTCCACTTCTGGAAATAAAGCCTGTGAGAACAATAGGAAATGAACCCAAATATGTTCATATCAGTGGTTATGTATTATAAAAAATTGAAGACAACCAAAATGGCAAGTACAGGAGAACAGTCAAATATATCATTATTTACATCTTGTGTCATTCAGAGGGGACTTAAATTCTAGTCGCTTATTGGTCTATCAAATGATAATGGTAATAACAGACATGCTTATGTTATAATCTCAGAGGCATGAATCAATCCACAGTCTTGAGTGTTCTGAAATGTCCATTTCTTAATGTTCTTAAATGAAATTAAATCCAACTGAAGCCCTCATCTCCCTGTTGTATTAGGAAAGTTCATCCGAGACATGACCTACTTCTCACCCTTTTTTCCCAACTCAGTAGATTCCATCACCACCTACACAGTTGCTGGCATCAAAACTCAAGCTGCATTTTCTGATTCCTGTCTCTTCTTTACCCTCCCACAACATATCCATGATCAGCAGGTCCAAACCTCCCAAGCCTACTTCTAGTTTACTAGCTGCTGGGATGCAATATACCAGGAATGGAATGGCTTTTAAAAGGGGAATTTAATAAGTTGCTAGTTTACAGTTCTAAGGCCGAGAAAATGTCCAATTAAAACAAGCCTATAGAAATGTCCAATCTAAGGCATCCAGGGAAAGATACCTTGGTTCAGGAAGGCCGATGAAGTTCAGGGTTTCTCTCTCAAATGGAAGGGCACATGGCGCCATCTGCTAGCTTCTTCTCCTGGCTTCCTGCTTCATGAAGCTCCCTGGGAGGCATTTTCCTTCTTCATCTCCAAAGGTCACTGGCTGGTGGACTCTGCTTCGTGGTGCTGCGGCATTCTCTGCTCTCTCCAAATCTCTCTTTTTCCAAAATGTTTCCTCTTCTATAGGATTCCAGTAAAGTAATCAAGACCCACCCAAATGGGTAGAGGCACGCCTCCACCTAATCCAGTTACACTCTTGACTAAATCACATCTCCATTTGCAAAACCCTCTGTGATCTCTGGCCTGCCCCTTTCTTAACCTCACCTCCCACTGCCCTCTTCCTTGCCTGCCCTGTTCCAGCCACAGGGGGTTCCTTTCTGTTCTCAGATATTCCAAGCCCCTGGGGTCATGCCTCAGGGCCTTTGCATGAGCCATGTCTTAGAATCTTTCCCTCTGAATCACAGCATGACCAGCATCTATCATTCAAACGTCGCTTGTAATTGTCATTTCCTCGGAGGTCAAGCATACCTTGTGGCCTGATTTGGTCTTGGCAGATCACACGTAACTTCCTAGGAGATTTCTCATTCAGGAGTTTATTACCCAACCCCTGCCCAACTAGATTAGATACCTAGGGGGAAAGGAACCCTACTTATCTTGTCCATCACTCAATTCCCAGCCCTTAGAACAATCCCTGACACACATTACCAGGAAATATTTTTTGAAATAATATCAGGCTCCTCCTGGATGCTCAGATTCCTTCCAACATGCCCAGGTGGCTTGAGGCCTTCAGTTCAGTGGCTTTTGTGGCTCTGTGCCCTGCCCAGGGCTCAGGAGGTCCCCAGCCACACCCTGTTTCCTTAAATGCTCAAAAGCCACCCACCCCTGAGCAAGACCAGAGACCCACCTACCGCATTCCAAGGCCTGTTTAGCAAAAGTGCTTCAAAGGTGATCCCAGGTTTTTGTTTGTTCAATTTAAATATCCATCATACTTAAGTAGCTTCTCATTTTTCCTCTGGGAAAACCCTCCGGGTTAAATCTTCACTACCTGCTCGGATAACACACAGAATTGAGAAAAATTTGAGCAAATGTAAATTTCTTGTAAAATTATCCTGCCAACTAATTTTAAGTGAAAACCACAGGATACCAAATTGTATAAAGTGATTGATCTTTTTTTTTAATGCACAGAAAAAAAAATCATATGAAGAAAGTAAAATAAAATATTAACAGTGGTTGTTTTGGGAGGTGTTACTATGAATAATAGTGACTCTTATTTCTTCAACATTTATGTATTCTTTATATTTTATGTCATGGGATGGTATTGAGCACTTAGGGAATCAGGGTGTGGCCAGGGACCGCCTGATGGTATTGTTTGTCTTTTAAACTTATTTCAAAAATGTTTTTAAACAGTATTTTTGGAATATATTTTTAAGCCCAAAATTCCAAATGTCATAATTTAGCATTTGGAAATATTGATGAATGTGCTGTAGATTTTGTTACCAGAACGTTCACAAAATAATTTTTCATAACAGCAAAAAAGTTAAAACAACCTAACCATCCAAAGATAGATGGACACTTATAATGGTGGAATGGAGGCAGACCTCAAAAATTATGGAAGACTACATCATATTAGAGAGAAATATTCAATAGGTGGGGGGGTGAGGGGGAAACATATTACAAACATATTAGGAGCCCATTTTTTTTGTAATATGTGTAAATACCCAGGAAGAAGCACTTCAGAGTATAGGGGCCAAATGTTGGCTCAGTGGAGGTATCGCGGATGATTTTAACTTTCCTCCTTGTGCTGACATTTCTTTTTAATGGCGAACATAATGTATTACGTTTCCAATAAGGAAAATAACACGTTATGAAAATAAAAAGAAAAGGTCCCTTCCACATTATCCACTGCTGCGCAGAAAAGCCGGTGTCCCAAAGGCATCACCCTGAGCCTCTGATGGAAGAAGGAATCCAGCTAGGAAGAGAAGTTCTGGAGCCTGGGCTGGCACAGGGTGAACCCTCCGGCTTACTGCTGCCTTTTCATTTCGTCCAGTTCATCTCCTCGGCTGCTTTTGGGAAGAATATTAAGTTTAACAACTATTTACTATGCAATTATTAGGCACCAAGGCGTGTATCTTGACTGCTGGGCAGATGAGGTTACTGGCCAGCCGGGACTGGCCGACTCTCGTGCCGGGCAGGTCTCCAAGCAGCGCCATGAAAGGGGGACTGGAAGCACGGAGGGGATGGGTGGTCCTCCAGACAGCGGCAAGAACATTCCAGTGAAGCCAAACACACAGTATTGTCCAAATCTGTCTAAAAGTTGTCGTGTGCACAAGTTTGCACGTGGAGACCTGGGCTCTGTCCGACTTATGACTCTGAGACACGCCGCATCACATAACTCTCATAAAACAGAGTTAATATTGCTACTTCCTAGAGGTTTGGATGCTGAAATTAGATGAGATTGCTGTATGTAACATGCCCGGTACGTTAAATGTCCAACAAATGGAGGCCACGGCATTATTACCTATGGAGCCTTACAGATGGTGTGGACAGCATGTCCCTCTGGGAAGATGCCCAGACACAGCTTTAGCCCACAGGCCACCGGCCGTGTAGGACTCACAAGTGAGCTGGACCCAGCAACCTCACCCAGACAGGAGACATGAAGGCCTCCCAGGGAGAGACAGGACAGGTCTTGGTGACCTCCCGCCTCAACAAGGTCACAGGTTGCTGCACCAGCGGGACAGGACAGAAAAGGAAACCCCACCCTTCTGCGGCCTCATGCCTGCAGCTTTCATGCACATTGGCAAGTCAGTGAGGGCTGCTTCCCCTTCTGGAAAATCTCATTCTCCTTATGAGTGTGGTCTTCTGTGTTGGCTGAGCCTGGGGACAAGGGCCAGGGGTTGTCTTGGCAGTCCTGCCTGACCTCGGTGCACTGGGGAGACTTTCCGTGGTTCCCACGCTCTGTTGTGACTCCCCGGCAAGGTGTCCCCTGGAACGCGGGCTCTAGGCATGTCCGCTGCCACCACCCTGTCTGTGTCCATATGACGGAAGGGGACCTACCAAAACTTGCCCTACAAGTACAACCTGTTTTACCATCTTTTCCACTATCCATGGAAAAGACTTTATTCAGTCGCATTTGACCAGGTTTTCCATGTGTAGTATTGATACCCATCAAAAGAGGGGGGCTTCTGTGCCTCATGGGTCAATAACCAATTCCCGAGACACTAAGAGAGTATTTAGCTACACACAAAGAGGGAGATAAGACAGCCTACTGGCTTACACATCTGTCTCACTGAACTACAACAACTCTGATAGCTTCATAGTATCAGAAAATGGGCAGACTTTAGGACAAGGAGCCCAATGACTCAAGATGATGAGGTTAGAGAAAATATTGAGCATGCACAGATGGATTACAGGCTTAGTCACAGAACATATGTAGGGAAATGGCAGCCTTACTATGACGATGCACATGATTTAGGTCACTTACAGGTTTAAGTTCAAGCTGCTGTGCATGTCAGGCAGGCCCGTTTTGATTAGCTCTAGCTTCATCCATCAAGATAGTCTGGGAATCGGGGTGGGTTAGCTCTGGGCCAACTTAAGGCCATTCATTAATAAACATTCTGTAAAACAGGATAAGGGGTGCAAGTGGGGCCAGGCACGAGGTTTTTTACAATCACACGATAGAGGCTATATAGTTATCTGGTCATTATTGAGATGAAGGCAGCTGGGCCACAGTTCAGTAATTTCAGGTATGTCCCTTCTGGCTATTCTAATATACTAGAAAGTAAAAGAGCATCTCTATAATAATTCAGTAATCATAGTTATTTATTAGTTCTTAATTTCTCAGTTATAGTCTCATAGGAAGAACATAGATGTGGATAGATGAAACCTGGGTATAAACCCAGGTTTCGCTATTTGACCCCAGGTGACTCTGTGCCTCAGTTTCCACACCTGTAAAATAGTGAAATAGTGCCTGCCAGAGGGGCTGATAGACAGGATTAAGTGAGTCAAAGATAGAGAAACGCCTAGTGAGGTGGTGCCTGGCATACAGTCGATGCTTAATAAATGTTCTTTACTTCCTGGTTAGCGTCACAGACCCTTCAGAAGTTTCTAGCTATGATTTTAGCCTTGGACTGTCATTAAGAGATCCCTATCCCCTCGTAAAAACAGTAGCGATGTTTTAAAATAAGTGGGTGGTGAGCCTGGGCAGTGCTGGGAGAAGTCTGGCCTCCAGGCCCCTCCTCACTCTCCTGTCCTCTCCCGAGGAGGTGGGCTGACTCACAGACGTCCATGAACTGCGTGCTTTGGCAACACACACAGAAACCACCTGGTGGGCACTTGGCCATTCTTTGCATTCACCAAGCTGACTAATCCCCTTGGGTACATGGATGGCAAAGACGAGCCCACAGAGCCAGGGATCCAGCCAGAGCCATTAAAATCCTCTTGAGCAGCTGCCTGCCAACCAAAGCCATTTCTACTAAACTTTAGATTACATTTGCTGAAGCGTGTGCCACAGAGAATTCGTTTGGAGGAATATAAATAAGAGTCAAAACAGAGGGAGAAAGAAGTTGCACGTTAAATGCATTCAGGGAATTCTGTGGTAGGTGAAGGTGGGCAGGTTTCTTCCCCACAGGACTGCTCAGATCCTTTACATGCTCAGGGGCCTTGTAAATCTCCCAAGGGGAAATGCCAACAGTGTTTCTTAAATGTACCTGAGCTCTTTTTTTGAGGCATGTATTAGTTAGGGTTCTCTAGAGAAACAGAATCAACAGGAAACACTCACAAATGTAAAATTTATAGAAGTGTCTCACGTAACCATGGAGATGCAGAGTACAAAATCTGTAGGGGAGGCTGTGAAGCTGACAATTCCAATGGAGGGTCTGAGTGAACTCCACAGGAGAGGCTCACCAGCCAAAGCAGGAAGAGTGCCTGTCTCTTCTGAATCCTTCTTAAAAGGCTTCCAGTGATCAGATTAAGCATCACTCATTGCAGAAGACACTCCCCTTGACTGATTACAAAATCAGCTGTGGATGCAGCTCTTGTGATCATGATTTAATTCTATGAAATGTCCTCATTGCAACAGACAGGCCAGCACTTGCCCAACCAGACAAAAAGGTACCACCACCTGGCCAAGTTGACACATGAACCTGACCATGACAAGGCACATTGCAGAACTAGAGTTCTAAAAACAATGCTGTTTTTTAATACAATGTCATAAAAACTTCATTGAATCAAAGGTTACATATCATATAATTCACCGATTGCAAGTGTGCAATTCACTGGTTTTTAGAAAACCTACCAAGCTGTCCACCATCACTATAAGCTGGTTTTAGAACATCTTCATCACCCCGTGAAACCCCTCATGCCCATTTGTTGTTCATTTCTGTTCTTACCTCTGACCCCAGAAAACCACTCATCTGCTATCTCCCTCCATAGATTTTCCTTGAGAAACATTGCTTTCTACTTATTAAAAATCAAACAGAAAAACAAAGTCTGCTGGCTATTAGACATCTTTATTGTTCCTCTAAAAATAGATTTTTAAAACTAAGAACCCAGGTAGGCCACAGAGGCTCAACAGGCAGAGTTCTCACCTGCCATGCTGGAGACCCAGGTCCAATTCCCAGTGCCTGCCCGTGCAAAAAAAAAAAAACAACTAAGAACCCCCAAATATTCACTTGTTGGGGCCATGTCCCTTGGCAAATGGCTAAAAACAGTTGCTGCTATTACTGAATAGCTACCATGCACCAGTGACATGTAAGACACACTCAGAGCCTGAGATACAGCCACCACCACACTTGAGAGCTGTCTTTCCAAAGTGGGATGAAAGATGTATTTATTCATAAAGACATTCTCATTCTCAAGTAACAGAAACCCAAGTGAAAATGATTCTAAGTAAGATCCAGAGCTCCCTCTCTCTTTATCACAGTTTTTTGACTCTGCTTTCTGCTTCCTTTTAAACTTGGCTTCTTTCTGTCTGCGATGATTTGAAGTTGTATGCACCCCCAGAAAATCATATTCCCAAAGCTAATCTTCTCCTATGGGTGTGGGCCCATTGTAAGTAGGGTCTTTTGGTGAGTAGGATCTTTAACTTCTGATATGGGCCACCTCATGCAGGGGGGGGTCTTGATCTTTTTACTGGAATCCTTTGTAAAAGGATTAAAGATAGACACAGAAAAGTTCCCAGAGCCAGAGACCTGGGTTCGATTCCCGGCACCTGCCCATGCAAAAAGAAAAAAAAAAAGGCTCCAGAGAAGCTAAAAGAGAGGACACACAGAAAACAAAGAGAAAACACATAGAAACAAACACTGAAACCAGAAGCTGGAAGCAACAAAACCCAGAAAGAAGGAAGAGAGCCGCGGATGTCTCCATATTCCTGGCCATGGGATAGAGGCGCTGGAGATCACTGGCAGCCAGTCTTCAGGGAGAAAGTATCGTCACTGCTGATGCCTTAATGTGGACATTTTTATGGCCTTAAAACTGTGAACTTGTATGTTAATAAATCCCCATTGTAAAAGCCAACCTATTTGGGGTGGGCCACAGTGGCACAGTGGCAGAGTTCTCGCCTGCCATGCTGGAGACCTGGATAACCATGCAAAAAAAAAAAAAAAAAAAAGCCAGCTTATTTCTAGTATATCGCATTTCATCAAATTTAGCAAACTAATACACCATCTTACTATATACAACTTCCCTTATGCATCTGGGTGATGGCTAAATGGCACCCATCCTGGCCTGAGCATAGATCCCTGTAATAAAGTCTCAGAGAATAAACTGATAGGTCCTCCTTGGATCACATGTCCATCTCTCAACCAATCACTGCAACTGGGAGAAATGACCACCCCAATTGGCCTAAGTGCTGGTTTGAAACTGTTAAGTATCCCGGAAAAGGTCATGTTCTTTTCATTCATTCCCGTGGGGAGATGGGGACTTTTGATTAGGTTGCTTTAAGTGCGATGTGACCCCACCCACTCAAGGTGGATCTTAATCCTTCACTGGAGTCCTGTATGAAAGAATAAAAGACAGAAAAAGCTGAGAGAGCTCAGAGAGAAACACCTCAAGACAGCTGAGGAAGAAAAGCCCTGGGGATGCTAAGAGAGGACCCACAGATTAAAAGAACCACTGAAGCCAGAGCCTGAAAACTATGGAAGCTGAGAGCAAAGGACCAGCAGACACTGGCTGTGTGTGGAAGAGGAACCCTGAATGCCAGTAGCCCTTCTTCAGAGAAAGTACCGTCCTGTTGATGCCTTAATTTGGGCATTTTCAAGGCCTTAGAACTGTAAATTTGTAAACTAATAAATCCCCTTTGTAAAAGCTAACTCATTTCTGGTATAGTCATTTGGGCAGTGTTAGCAAACTGCAATAGCCTGCCTGGATCACAGCCTGACGAGGGGTCCAGGGGTCGGCAGAGCACAGCCTGCTAGAGGAAGCAGGAGGTGTTGTAAGATCTACCACCGCACGCTCACCAAATACTGCACAAGTATTTATTTTCCAGGTTTCCTTTAGTCATATTTTTCTCTCTTTCAATTTTTGTCATTCAGTGGGATTTTTCTGAACATGGTTGGAAACATGGCTTTATAAAATTGGAAAGACCCTATGATCTGTGGAAAGTTCCAATTGGAAGAAACATTGAGAGAATCTTTGGAATCGGGGAATTAATGACTTCTGAGATAAGATGAGCATCTTATCAGTTTACCAGTTTCAGGCATGGCTTAACCCAGGACTCCAACGTGTCTGCAGCATCCAGATTTCAGCTCCATGTCCACTGGCTGGATCCTCCAGCCATAGCTCTGGGCTCTTCTGATGGCTGGAGCAGTTCCAGTCCTTTGAATCTCACACCCCCGGGTCAGGAGATGGGAGTACATTAGTCCCAGGACTCCCAAAAACAGGCCTAAGGTTCTCTATGAAAAAATAAGCTTCACTCGCCGGCCCATCCTGCAAGTGGCCTGGGGACCTGTCAAGCCCATCCCTGAGCTACAGGCCTGTCACTGTTAGGGAGGGAATGGGGATATGTGAAAAAGTCCACGCAACTTACACTGAGAATGGAGGAAGGGTGATTTTAAAGGAAAAAAACCAAAGCCAAACAAAAACTTGGTGCTATTATCAGGAAAGAAGAGGTGTCTGTTAGCAAGAGCCTATTCCTTACCTCAATTTCTACAATAATTTAGTTACGAAAGTTGACAAGTAAGGGCAAAATGAGTGACCCAGGTCGGTGCTGAGTAACAACATGCCCTCTGGAGCTAATTACAAGATGAGAGAGTTTCCAGTACCGAAATAATTTGTTTTGTACTTCCATGGACCTGCAAACTGTAGATCTGCCCTGGAGGCTGGTTTCATACAGCAGACTTTTAATGAGCAACTCCTGAGTTCTGTTGTGGTGCAGGGGCTGTAGATGAGCGAGAAGACACAGCCCTGCCCTGAAGGGGAATCCACCTTGCGGGAGGCTGATAAATACCCAACCTTAACCATGGCACTAATGTCCCCCAGATCTTCCAGATAGTAGCCTGGTGGCTTTGGGGTCAGAAACTCTGATCCCAGAAACTCTCAAAAGAAGTTAAGAAAACTTAAGAGAAGTTAAGAAGTTAAGAAAAACCGACAGGCAGGGAGAAGTTAAGACAACCGACAGGCAGCACAAGGGAAGGATGTGTGTTTCCCTAGCTGCTGGGTAGAGAGAAGTCCTCCCGGAGGCGGAGGCGGGAAGAGTGTCCTAGGCGGGGGCGGGGGGAGAGTGAATGAAGGCGGGTCTGGGGAGTCTACTGCGCTGGGTGCTGGGAACAAAGGCTGCAGAGGGAGGGTGGAGTGAGGTGACCCCACCCAGGCACGCCCCACCAACGGGCTGACTCAACCCTGGTGAGCCAGAGAAAACTCCTGGAGACTGTCAAGCAAGGAGTGATGTGCAATCTGTGACTGCCCTTGGCGGGGGTCTAGAGGGAAGAGACTGAAGGTTCAGAGACCCTTTAGTAGGCAAGGCCAGGGATGCTGAGGGCTGACCAGGGGCAGTGGGTAAGAAGGAAAAGGAATGATTCTTATGGAGAATCGCCAGGTCTCGGGGTCTGCTTGGAATTTAGCATGAGAGGGAGAGAGTTGTATGAAAAAAAAAAATAAGAAGAAGAAAAATGTACTTGTAAACAGCAGGGGGAGTTTTGAGTGACAGTTTGTACTCTAAACCTTTTTTTTTTTTTTTTTTTTTAACATGGGCAGCACTGGGAACCAAACCCGGGTCTCCAGCATGAAGCATGGCAAGTGAGAACTCTGCCTGCTGAGCCACTGTGGCCTGCCCTATACTCTACATCTTTTGATGCTAACTAGGACATTTTTTTAGCGGCAGAGGGGCTGTTGTGTTCACAATTTTCTCTGCAGGGAAGTTCCAGCCGATGGAAGGCCCGGTTCCAGTAGAAACCAGGGCTGAATCGATCCCATCCGTACAGGCTGCCCAGGGCCACATGACCCTCTAAGGTCCCTCCTGCTTCCAGAACTTGGCCCCCATTTCCATGTCAAAGTTACAGTTCTCCTGAGTTGGCTCGAAGAGTAGCAAGAGATGGGAGAGGCTTCTGATTTGCAAGAGCCCAAGGAAGATGCCCCAGCCTGGTGTTTGTGTCCAGGTCAGCTGCAGCCCAATGACACCAACCTGGACTGACAGCTGCTTAAAGGCCAGACATGTGGGTCACCAAAGCCTGGTCCTGGAACACTGTTTGCACCCTTCTTTTTTGGTGTTGGCATTTTTACCAGCTGAGTGATGATCTGAAGTAGTACACTGGTGGTGTGGAGAGGGCGTGGCCCTCAAGTAGGTGATTAAAAGTGTCTGCCCAGAGAATCCCTAAGACATCACCCAGCCCTGGCTCCAACCTGGGCAGCTTGCCAGAACATGGAGGTTTGCTGATTGACGGATTGAGTTTATTCAGAAGTAGCTGCGGAGATCCCATTTCCCAAAAATTGGCCATCTCTCGCTTCACTGGCTTCATATCTTGATTGAGGAGAACTGTATATGAGGTGCCAAAAACATCTTCCTAGCTTATTCTTCCCTAACAAAGTGATTTATTCTATCATTTTAAAAATCCAGACCACCTCATCATGGATTATTATATTTTTGTCATCATATCTATTTAAATACATTCCCTGGGTGGATTTAAAATGCTTTTATTTTATTCCCTTAATAAATATTCATTTCAAGGCAACAGCCAGACGGGCTTTAGGCAGAAAAAATAGTTTACCCTTTAAGGAAATTTATCATCGGTGCATTTTCTTATATATTTTCATAAAGACCAGTCTCTCACTACACATTAATTTGATGACTCTGTTTATAGATCACGTGAATGCCAAACTCCAATTCACTTTTCTGTCTATTCATGGACAGAATAGTTTTATTTCCCTTTGTAGAAAGGAAACATTATATTATATTAGACACTAATTTATAGCAGGCTTAAATTTAGCCTGCAGGAAGACCTCTTTCAGGAAACATTTGTACAAAACTGACTCAGCTTCACGTCAGGACAAAAGAGTATTAGTATTTTCAAGCATAGAGTTTCCAGTAGAAGCCTTGATTTGCTGTTTTACATCTTCCC
Source organism: Myrmecophaga tridactyla (assembly GCA_004026745.1). Classification (NCBI taxonomy): domain Eukaryota; kingdom Metazoa; phylum Chordata; class Mammalia; order Pilosa; family Myrmecophagidae; genus Myrmecophaga; species Myrmecophaga tridactyla. The sequence goes on from PVIY010026210.1 coordinate 25,774, forward strand.
TTATTGGTTGGATTCAGGCAAATTCCAAGACCCAGGATTCTCACTCCATCCTGTCCCATATATCACTTCCATGTACCATTGTCATTCAGCTTCATCTTTTGAGTAACAATGGTGGCAATAATGGATAGAAGAAATATAATTAGCTGACAGCATCCTGATCCTGGTGAGGCCTTGGGGTTGGAGCAGATAACCCACCTGTGCACAGCTGCTCTCTATTGATGACCAGCTCCAGTAGCATCTCTCCAAATGGGGCATGTGAATCAAAAATTGGATTTCAGTTCTTCCTCCTAATCTAATCTTGCTGAACAATTTCTTCTTTTGTTTGTTCTCAAGCTTCATATACATACATGGTGTAGGCTGTAATACTTGGGACTGAGAATGAATAGTAGTTATTGTTAAAAATATGATGTGACATTAATGAGATTGGCATAAAGCCTACTATTGCATTTAGCCACGCTTTTAAATCTTGGGTTAAGTTACCTTCTTTGGTGTGAGAGAGGACCAGAGGATACACCTGAAACTAAAAATCTGTGACACTAGTTTACAAGACAGTGTTCTCCCAGTGGACACCCCTGACCCCCATCCCTAACCCCACCTCTCGTCTAATGCAGGCCTCTTGACCCTGCTCACCCTTCTTGGGATGCTGCTATCATAGGATCTCATTCTTCATGAAGGAAGTGATTCCAATCTAAAGGGGGGTTCTCTGCCCAATGAGCTTGAATGACCAATCCCTGAGACACCAAGATTTCAAAGAGAGAAAGAGTTTACTGCTAAGCATAAAGCAAGAGATTATTAGTTGGTTTATCGGCTTAAAAATCTGTCTCCTGGAGCTGCAGTAACTCTGATGGTTCTGTAGTATCATAAGATGGGCAGCCTTTAGGATAATGAGCACAATGGCCCAAGATGACAGGTTTAGCAGTGATCTAATTATTGAGCATGCACAGCTTGATTACCTTTAGTCACAGAACCTATGAAAGAAAATAGCTGCCTTATTATGATGATGGGCATGATTTTTAGTGTTAAATGAGGTATAGGTTATTTACAAGTTAAAGCTTAAACTACTGCACCTGTCAGGTGGGCCAGTTGTGGTTAGATCCAGCTCTGTCTAGCAAGACAGTTTTGGACTTGGGGTGGGTTAGTTCTGGGCTAATTCAAGTCCCTTCATTAATAAACATGAGGGGCTGCTTTAATCATCATAGGACTCTAACGTTGAAAAACAGGATAAGGGGGTACAAGTGGGGCCAGTCGCAAGGTTTTTACAATCATAAGATAAAGCCTGTATAGTGAGAGACTCATTATCAGAGATCAAGGCAGCTGGAGTATAGTACAGTAATTGCAGATATTTCCCTCTGGCTATTCTAATATACTAGAAAATGAAAAAGAAATGTCTATATAATGATTCAGTAATCATAGTCATTTACTAAATCCTAACTTCTTGGTTACAGAAGGAAGCAGCTTGCAAACCACCCGCACTCTGCCTCACTCCAAACATTCAAGCTTCCAATCAACGTTGAGTTTCCTGAGGGTGAGGACAAAGCAAAAATGTGGATGGACAGGATAAGCCAGTCAGCCTGGAGGGCTGGGTTTCCAGAAACCCCCAGATTGGAGCCATGACTTTCTTAGCTGAACCAGTCAGAAGTCAGAGGCTAAGGGGAAGAGTGACCTTGGGGACAAATGGGAGATGCCCTGCCCAGCTGGAAGAGTGATTTGCCTGCAGCTGAGATAGAAGGAGCATTCGATTAAGTGCTTTCTCCACCACAGCCTACTGAGAAGTGAATAAGAGTTAATCAGGGTATGAATGTGGCTGCAGATATTTCTCTTGCTCAAACTCCCTATGAAGATGGAAATTACGATGCATTGCCACTGATGCTGCTGGTCTTTGTAAAGCCTTGATAATTCTAAATGGAAAATGGCTTTAAGCAAGTGATAAAAAGAATGAACATTTATATAGTGGAATGAGCAGCTTGTCCATCACTGTCGCTCTTTCCTCTTCAGATTTCCATTTAAAAATTGAAAATTTTGGAATTACTAGTAGGAAGTTTCACTGTATGCACATTGGATGGTCAATGGAGACAGGAATTCTCTGTCCCCAGAAGGCAGCCAGACTGAGACCCTCCAGTCTTCCAGTGGATAAGAACATAACAAGGTCAACCCCAGCTGCTGCAAGTCCTACCTCAGTTGAGGAGGATGGCTTCCCCTAAAGGAAGATGCTGAGAATCTGAATATATTTGATTCCTGAATACTGCAATGGAAGCCCCACTCTCTTAAGGGATTCCTTTATATGAACATGTTCCACAAGTCATTTTTGTGCAATAGCTTCACCCAGACCATGAGTGTTAAACTCCTAGGGAAGGCAAGAAACTGAAAGGTCACAGGTTCCTTCAGGAAACTCTTTGAGAGTTACCAACTTAGAAATAAAATTCACTATAAGGGAAGCCGTGAAACAGACATGGACTATTACAGACTGGATGCATGATTTCTAAGAGGTGGTCAAGCTGCTGAAACAAAAACATTAAAAAAAAAAAAAAAAAAATGAGTCCCAGGAAAATGCAGACTTGTTGGGGGAGACCAAAATCTCTGGGCTGGGGAGTGAGGTGCAGGAGTCATACAGGATCAGACAGGCCACTTCCTTGCAGTGAAGCTTCAAGCAAGTCATTTAACCCACCAAGACTCTGTTTTCTTATCTATTAAAAGGATGATGATGCTTTTTTTGTCTATCTCACTAGAAGTTCTGAAACTCAAATGAGATCATGGCTGGGAATGTGTTATGCAAAGTGTTTGAAGCTTAAAAAGCAAAGGTTTTATTTTTGTTTGACTCAAAGCAATTTCCCCAGAAAATATAGAAATATACCCTAGTATTTACTAATATGGATGCAGTGCCGGAGTGCCCTCAGAACACTTCCTGTGATCACATGTGGCTTAGGAATATGTTTCTGGATTCTAATAAAGAGTTATTCTTAAGTCTAAAATGAGTCTGTTAATGACCAGTCTTTGGGAGCCATATTGGGAACATGGGAAGACACTCAAGTCCAAGTTCAGACGAGGAATGACTAAGGAGCCAGAGTGCACTACACAGGCTGCTTCCACCCAGACGAGACAAGACCTATAGAGAGAACCCCAGAGCCACCATTTTAAATCCAGAGTGAGGAACCTGGATGGAAGGGAGACCAGACTCCACAGTGGACGTGGCCAAGCAGATTTGGCTGATGGGAGGTTACCACAGACCAGGGTGCTGAGAAGAGTGGGGTTCTTTATTCTTGGCCAAGAGGCTTCGTTGGCTATGTCCTGCTCCCATCAGGCTGCCCTCTCCCAAACTGGTAACTTCCTAGCTTTGCTTTTTCAGAGCAAGAGAGGTAACAGCTCCCTGCTATTCTTTTCCCTATACCCTGCCTAGATGTTTTAAAATAGTCACGATGTTAAACAGTCCTCAAATTGCCTGTTTTGAGTGTGCTATCTGACTCCTCCAAGAGTTATCATCTCGTTGATTTACTTATCTATAAAATGGGGGTGGTAATAGGTTTCCAGACCACCGACCCTTGGTTAAGATCACAGATGCTTGATGTTTCAATTTACCTGGCTGCTGTGACAAATACCCACAATGAATAGGCTGAAACAATGGGAAATTATTGTCTCACGGTTTCAGAGGCTAGTAGGCTTGCTCCCCCCCGGAGTCAGTAGGTTTTGTGTGACTCGCCTCAATCCTTGTATCTCTGGATCCCAACAAGTGTCGAGGTCCTCTTCTTTCTGGCTTCTGTGACTTCCGGTACTTTATTCAGCCTCCAATAACACAGATTAAGGCCCACCTGATTCAGCTCACCACATATTAACTAAAATAACACCTTCAAGAGGTCCTATTTAATGGGTTCCTGCCCACAGGAACGTGGATTAAGATTAATAACATGTGTTTGTTGGGTTACAGAATTCAACCTACTACATGACAGTCTCACCTAAATTGCAGCAGGTTTTAGCTTTACAAATGAAAGACACTATTGTTGTTCAATTTAAAACACTTGCTCTTTTTAGAAGGTGTATTCTGGAATCCTTATTTCCCTTCTAAAGAATGTTATCTCCAATGCTTAATATCCACCACTTGGTACTCACCAAAGAAGATACAGAAAAGAAGGGTTTGAATAATCCTGTTGCTAAGTTATTTAATTTTGGCATCTTATCACATTTTCTAACAGGTTACATTTTGTGATTATTTTTTACTTGCTCTCATACAATTACCTTGTTAAAAGTAAATATGAATGATCTCAAAATAAAAAGGTTAATTTGAAAAATGAATATGAGATGCTGTTGTTCCCAGCCCCAGTTCTGGCTTTTCAAACTGGCTCCTCTACTGGAGACCTGATATCACCTGTTCTCCCTATTGCTTTCTCAGGTAAAATCCATACTGCCATACCCTCAGATTTGAACTTAAATGTTACTGACATCACAGGCTTCAGAAACATCTGTTAAAACCATGACAATGAGACAAATGTGCAACAAGGAAAAAAGTAAATTCCCACTGAGAGTTAAAATAATGAATATGGTCCTTGCAGAGAACAAAACAAGCAGAGTTCAAGAGTGGGCAGCTCCTAACTGTCCTCAGAATCAAATAAGTCAAGAAATTCATCACCACCAAGATTTCCCAATGGAAGAAAAGGAAGCCCAAATTTATACCTGAAGCTATAAAGAGCAGCCAGTGATCCCAGATACACTTCAGTCTTTCTAAATGTAAATTGGAAGAACTAAGGTGTCAAGTCAAGTGGTCAGAAAACAATGAAGTCAGGACCAGAGCTTAGCCTTCCATTTCTCATTCTTTGCATGTCATCCTGGAGATATCTACATATCCTCTAGATATTTCCTCCATATCATCCTGCCTCCCTGGAGTGTGTCTTGGATAATACAGGAATATTACTTTTTAGGTTTGGGGACGGAAGGCAGAATTCCAGTCAATCACAAAAACAGCAACCAATATAATAGAAAAGAATGAAGAAAGGAGAGGAAAAGGAAAATCAGAGAAGATGAAGTAGAAATGGTTAGTAAATATTTGACATCGTGCTCACCTTCAATGGAAATACCTTTGTCCCAGATTTCTCTTGACTGGGGAGGTCAGAGGGCCTGGGTTCACTGTTTTCATCAAGAGGAGGATTTCTAAAGAATTCTTTGAGCAGGAAACTGCTCCTCTTTTTGGGAGGCGGGAGGAGATAGTGAGAAGGCCATCGGATGAATAGTTATAATGGGAACTGCCCTATCTGAAAATGGATTTCTTTTTTCAAGGAAATTCCTGAGCTGTTTTTTTCCTTAGAAAAAGTGGAAGGTTGAATTGGTGGTGGGGCACACATCATGATTTGGGAAATGGCCTGTGAGCCTGATAACATTAGTAATAACATACCCAATCTTTTGGTTAGACAAGATGTGCCTTAAAGTGTTGGTAGGTGGGAGGAAAACTTCTTATAATGACAAGAGAGGGTCACCTTATCTGCCCAGGTGCCAGCTTGCTTTTGGTGCGTTTTGAGAAAAGAGTAAAGCTAACAGGGAACGTGGAGTGAGCACCTCTTCTCTGAAGAGCTCAAGCAGTCCCTGAGTACCGGCATCCATTCGGGAAGTAATGTAAGAGAACTGATCTCTCCAAAACCTCCACTTCTGGGAAGCACGGCCCAGCCTCCTTTCAGGAATCATGAACGCAGGTCAACGAGTTGACCAAGGAGATTTACCCTCTGTCTAATTTAGCTCAAAGAAGGCTGAGATATGGGGGCCTTTTGTGCCTCAAAGGTCTGTAGATGCAACAATTTTTCTCACCTGGTGGCTCTTCTTGTGTATGTGGGTGCCCCAGCAGCCCTGCAGACTCAATGAGGTAGTATCAAAGGCTTTCTCCTCTGGATCAGATGCCTTGGGTTTCAAAGGAGCCAGAGTTTGCACTCGGTTGTCAGAAACCTCTGCTGGTCATGACTTAATTCACGACAAGAGCCTTGTGCACACCACGTGGCAGAATCAGATGCCATTGGGACTTGTGGTGATGCCGTGAGCCATGTACTGGCTTTCTGGGTCGCTGTGACTTACAGGGGATGTGACTTTTCAGGTGATCGCATCTGAATCTTCTAGCTCTACAAAGCAAAACTTAGAAGGAATTTGCTTTTTAAAATGAACATTTTTTACATTACAAAAATAAAGCATATTTAAACTTCAGTTAAAATTTAACATAAAACAAAGTTGAAAGACAAATGACAAATTGGGGGAAATATTTGCAACAGTTATGACAAACGAATATTAATACCAAGAACATGTAAAGCACTCCTTACAGTTAATTGGAAAAAAAAGAGACAATCTAATAGAAAATAAAAAGAATAAAGGTGAGAAAAGGAAAATCAAAGAAGATGACATAGAAATGGCCAATGAAGATATTTTTAAATGCTCACTTTCACTAAGAATAAATGAAAACTTTTAAAGATGAGGGGTGTGAGGGTAGTTCAGTGGTAGAATTCTACCTGCCATGTGGGAGAACTGGGTTCAATTCCCGGCCCATATACTCCCCACCACCACCAAAAAAAAAATTCAACAAATGGTGCTGCAATAATGGGATGCGCACACAGAAAAATAATGAAATGTGACCCTGCCATATAGCAAACAACAAAAAAAATTAGGTACCATTTGTACCCACTGTAAACCGCAAAAATGTTAACGCTTGCTAGTATTAACGGTTGGTGAGGATATTTTGAACATTGTTCATGGGAGTATAAATCTCTATAACTTTGGAGGATAATTTGTGGGTATCAAAATTAAAATGAGCATGCCCTCATGACCCAACCATTCTATTATGGGCACTTACCCTCAAGAAGCACTTTTCTGTGGCACTGGCTTCTAGTTCCCCATCCTCTCACCCCTTTCATGTAGGGATGTTATCATCAGCTTCCCAGCTAAAGACTACATCTCCCAGCCTCCCTCAAAGGTAGGTGTGACATGTGGCCAAGTTCTGGGCAATGGGATGGGAAGAGAGGAGACCTGCAGTCTTTCAGGACTTGTCCTTAAAGGGAAGGAGCAGGAGTGCCCTCCCCTTCCCTGCTTCCCCTTTCTGCTGGCTGCATGCAGCCTTGACGTGCCCATCTTGGACTGTGTAGATGAGCATCACAACACAGAGAAGACACTCTGGCACCATATCATCCCTGAGCTGCTTCTGTTTAAACTGTTATGTGAGAGAAAGAAGCTTCTAGGTTGTCTAAGCCACTGTTATTTTGGACCTATGTACAGTAGCTGAATGTGAATCCAAACTAATACATATACATATATTTCAATAAGTCACCCTCCAAATGCAGCTCTTTTTATAATGCCAAAATTGGGGGGAAGAAATCCTAAATATCTATCAATATAGGACACTCTAAATAAACAATTATGTGCCCATTATAGAGAATATTGTGAGATGGTTTAAAAGTATGAGGTCCATCAATAAGTGGTGACATGGAAAGCTCCCCAAGGCATATTAGTGAGTGAAAAAAGCATATGACAAAATATATATATATTTTAATATGTGCATTAAAATACCATTTGTGTTGAAGGAACCCATAAATATTACTATGCTTTCCGTGGGTACAGATAAACGTAAGTGCAGTGATACATCTAATGAGTATCAACCAACGAGCAGTGTTGACCTTTGGGATGGAGAGGGAGGTGAGGCAAGGATTAGGATTGGGGAATGTGGTCAAAGGACTTGGTTGCAAGATGGATATTTATGAATTTTTCATTGAATAAAAAATTAATAAAGCAAGGTGAATGCAAGAGGGCACTTCCAGAACTGGGAGTGGAAAACCAGCAGCAGGAAAGCAGCATCACTGGATCTTTGGTCAGAAGGACTTGGTAGTATCTCATGGAGTCACCCACTGGCCTGCCCCATCCTTTTGATAGGTTAAATAATGGTCTCTCAAGTATATCCATCTCCTAATCCCCAGAACCTTCGAATGTTACTTTACATTTAAAGTATATAGCAAAAGACACTTTGCAGTTGTGATTGAGTTAAGGATCTTGAGATGGGGAGATTATCGAGGTGGACCCATCAAATGGTCCTCGCAAGAGGTGCTATTAACCTCCAAACTGGGTCTCCTGTCCAATGTCACTCACACCAATAGAACAAAACCAGGTTTGTAAAGCAAAGCAGCACTTAATTCTTTAGCCAAAGAATGTAGCAGGGTGGACTTGTGTCTAAAAAGCACTCTGTCCCCCAAAGGGAGGTATACATGGTTCTTTTATATGGCACCTGGAGTTGTACACACAGGTGACTGGGGGCCTGGAGTTGCACACACAGGTGGCTGGGGGGCTGGAGTTGCACACACAGGTGGCTGGTGCAAGTGGGCAAGGGGATTTCCAAAGAATTGGTTTTGAACATTTGCAGTCCCTGGTCATGCTAGAACATATTTCTGCATTCATCATATGTTCAGAAAATGGCATCTAGATCCTGCCCAAGGGCAGAGATTTTACTATTACAATGAACTAAGGTAAAGTAAGGTCCAGGTTGGGAGCTTAGTGCACACGCTCTGGGAAGGGGACTTCCCAGCTGTGGTAAGGCAAAAACTTGAGGTTAGCATGGAGATGGAGTCATTGGCTAGTGACTGTGGTTCACCACAGGATGAGGGGGCAATGGCTCTAGGAGCTGGAGTTTTTAAGAGCTTAGCTTTATTGCAAGTGTTTGCAGTTATATCTTTCTGAAAATAAGCACCACTCAAGCATAGACAAAAGTTAGATGGAAGTTTTTACGAGAAACCTTCTGGGTCAGATTTCATCCCAATGAGAGAGACACATAGCAAGAGTCAGGGTCAGAGGAGAAGGCAAAGTGATGATGGAGGCAGAGATGTGCTTTAAAGAAGGAGGGAGCAGCCATGAGCCAGCTTGTGCAAGCAAGAAAAAGCTGAGCGAGAAGCAAACAGCTTCTTCCCTCAGAACTTCCAGAAGCCACCAGCCCTGTCAACTCTTTAACTTCAGCTTGGTGAAACTGATGTCAGACTTCTCATCTCCAGAACTGTAAGAGGGTAAATTGGAGTTGTTTTAAGCCACTAACATTGTTGTCATTTGTTACAGTAGCAATAAGGAAACTTATACACCTCTCTGTCCGTCCTGATCAACACCTGGCCAAAGCAACAAGTGGTTTCGGAGGAAACTTGGAATTGTCAGCTACAAATATTTCTTGTAGCATGTATTTTAATCTGCATATGTGAGTGGTGGTATGCTTGCACCCAACATTACTTTGTCAGAGATGGGTTGGCCTTAGCAGCAAAACTTAATCTTCTTTCAACTAACCTGTATAAGGAAAGCAGGACCTCACCTACTAGAAGCTTAATGAAAGAATTGTTAGAAGTCAAAACCATCCCTTTGAAGAACAAGGAGTCTCTGAATTTCAAGATTTTACCTGATGAATCTTGAGATATAAGCTCTAATAAGAACGAAGAACTTTTCCTCTGCTTCCAAATTTAAACTCTAAGTGCATATATAACAATTATAGCTCAGTCTCTGGAAAGCCACAGCAAGCTGAGAGTGAAACCTGATGTTTCAGTTTACTAACGCTGCTGAAATGCAATATACCAGAAATAGATTGGCCTTCACAGAAGCGATTTACTAGGTTAAAAATGTACAGTTCCATGAGAATGCTCAAATTTAGGCATCAGGAGGGGGGCCAAGATGGCGGCTTAGCAAGGTGCGCGTTTTAGTTCGTCCTCCAGAACAACTACTAGATAACCAGAAACAATACAGAACAGCTCCCGGAACCACCATAGTGACCGAACACAAAGCGCGCCCAGAACGGGAGCAGCTTAGACCGACGGCAACTCGCCGGATCTGTGAGTTCCCCAAAGCCGCGGCGGCCGGCGCCCCTCCCCCATAGGCGGCTTCGCGGAGAGAAAGGAAACAGTAGCAGGGACTGAGTCCAACCAAGCGCCAATTGCGGCATTAATAAACAAATTCTGATTACGAAAAATAGGCCCCCAGC
>PVIY010026211.1:0-35716 GCA_004026745.1 Myrmecophaga tridactyla
AATTGCAGAAGACACTCCCTTTTGGCTGATTACAAATGGATTCAGCTGTGGATGCAGCTGATGTGCTCATGACCTAATCCTGTGAAATGTCCTCATTGCAACAGACAGGCCAGCGCTTGCCCAATCAGATAAACAGGTACCACAACTTGGCCAAGTTGACACGTGTCCCTAACCATGACAGGGTTAGTTCACCTTTCTTTCTATGGTTCTTCCAAGTGAACAGTTAATTCCTTGATTTTTGCTCTTTTTTCTTTTTAAATGTTGGCATTTAAGGGAATACATTTCTCTCTCAGCACTGTCTTTGCTGCATCCCATAATTTTTTTGGGGGGTTGGTGCATGGGCAGGCTCTGGGAATCAAACCTGGGTCTCCAGCATGGCAGGGGAGAATTCTACCACTGAGCCACCATTGCACTACACCATCCCATAAATTTTGACGTATTGTGTTTTCATTTTTATTTGACTTGAGTTATTTACTGATTTCTCTTGTAATTTCTTCCTTGCCCCACTGGTTGTTTAAGAGTGTGTTGTTTAGCCCCCATATATTTGTGAATTTTCTGGCCCTTTGTTATTGATTTCTAACTTCATTCCATTATGGTCTGACAAAGTGTTTCGTTTGATTTCAAGCTTTTAAATTTATTGAAACTTGCATTGTGACTCAGCATATGGTCTATCCTTCAGAATGATCCATGAGTACTTGAGAAAAATTGTATCCTGCTGTTGTGGGGTGTAGTGCTCTGTAAACGTCTGTTAAGTCTAATTAATTTATCATATTATTCAAAATCTCTGTTTCTTTATTGAACCTCTGACTAGATGTTCTATCCATTGACGAAAGCAGGGATTTGAAGTCTTAACTATAATGGTAGAGGTGTCTACTTCTCCCCTTAGTGTATCCCCAATGTATTTTGGAGCACTCTGGTTTAATGCATGAATATTTATATTTGTATGTCTTTTTGTTGATTTTTTACTTTTATTAATACATAACGTCCTTCTTTGTTTCTTTTCACTGTTTTACATTTGAAGTCTGTGTTTTCGGATATTAGTATAGCTGCTCTTGCTGTTTTCTGATTGTTGTTTGCATGAAATAGCTTGTCCAACCTACTTTTGTCCTTGCATGTAAAATGAGTCACCTGTAGATAGCATGTAGATGGGTCCTGTTTTTTAATCCATTTTGTCAGTCTAGGTCTTCTGATCACGGAATTTAATCCATTAACATTACTGTAAAGGCAGTACTTTATTCTCCCACTTTGTCTTTTGGATGTTGTATGTCATATCTGATTTTTTTCTCTTTTTACATATACTAATAGTCTTCATTTCTACACTGTTCTCCAGATGTCTCTGTTCTGCCTTTTCCTATCTGTCTGTAATACTCCCTTTAATATTTCTTATGGAGCCACTTTCTCAATCACAAAATTTTCCCAATGATTGTTTGTCTGAAAATATTTTAATCTCCCTCTCATTTTTGAAGGACAATTTTGTTGGGTGTAGAAGTGTTGGTTGGCAGTTTTTCTCTTTTAGAATCTTAAATATATCATACCACTGCCTTCTCACCTCCATGATTTCTGCTGAGAAATCCACATATAGTCTCATTGAGCTTTCCTTTTATGTGATAGATTGCTTTTCTCCTGCTCCTTTCAAAATTCTCTTTGTTTTTGACATTTGACAATCTGAACAGTAAGTGTCTTGGAGCATTTCTATTTGGATCTCTTCTGTTTAGGGTATGCTGTACCTCTTTGACCTATAATTTTATGTCTTTCAGAAGAGATGGAAAATTTTCAGTGATTATTTCCTCCATTAGTTTTTCTCCTCCTTTTCCCTTCTCTTATCCTTCTGGGACACCCACAATACATATATTTGTGCTCGTCATGTTGTCGTTCACTTCCCTGAGACTCTGATCATATTTTTCTATGATTTGCCCCATATTTTCTTTTGTGTGTTAGATTTCAGATGCCCTCCTCTAGTTCAGTAATTCTTTCTTCTGCCTCTTCAAATGTATTGTTGTAGGTTTTCATTTTTTTCCCATTTCTTCTATTGTACCTTTCACTCCCATAAGTTCTGTGATTTGTTGTTTCAAATTTTTGAGTTCTTCTTTTTGTTCACCCTATGTCTTCTTTATATCCTCCCTCATCTCATTGATTTGATTTTTAATGAAACTTTCCATGTCTTTTCAAACATCCTGAATTAGTTGTTTTAACTCCTGTATCTCATTTGAAGTTTTGGTTTGTTCCTTTGACTAGGCCATATCTTTGATTTTCCTAGTATGACTTACTATTTTTTGGTTGGCATCTAGGAATTTGATTTCATTATTTAGTTTATTCTGAGGTTGTATTCACTCTTTTACCTAGGTCTTCTTGCTGGATGGCTTTGTTCTCTATCTGTTCTTTCACACTCAGTTCAACTTATTCTAGACACAGGTCCTGTTTGATCAGAATTTTTCAGTTCTTGTTTTTATGTTTCTTATCCTGCCTATATGCCCCCCACCCCAATTTTTGAGAAGGTTCTCTTCAGATATGATAGACCCCAGTCAAATTTTCCCAGTCCAGACATGCCCAAGTCTCCAGAGGCTTGAGTAGCCAGCATCAGTTTTCCCTGAAGTTTTGAGCCTAGCAGGTTGTCCGACTTTCCTGTGAAACCTCTTGACTCTGTGTTTTTCCTGTCCTGCCTGGCATGTGGCACTTGTTTGCCTATATCTTCCCACCTACTCATAGTGATCTGGTGCCTTTAATTTCAGCAGACTCTCCCTGCCAGGGACATGGTTGGGACAGAGGTGTGGTAGTAGGATGGCTTTAATTGTTTCTGTTTTCCAGCCCCTGGGCCTGAATTCCTTGAAGGAGGGATTCCACTTGAGCTGGATCCTACCCTCTTTTACTTAGGGAAGAGACACCCTTTAAGGAATTAACTCTTCACCTGACCAGTTACTTTGTCTCTCAGGCAAGCTTAATTTTGCCCTTACCTGGTGCAGAGCTGGAGACTGAGAGTGCTTCCAGTTTTATCTAATGAGCAAGCTCTTTAAGGAGTAAAAAAAAAAAAGCAAAAAAGCCTTTTCTGAGCCAGATTCCCACTCCTCAGGTTTGTCAATCAAGAGCTTGAGGTGGTATGTGGCTCTATGTATCTCCAGGCCCCCTTCCTTGAGGTCCAGCCCTCTACCAGTATTTTGTGCTGTCTAACTAAAAAAGCCTGTGTTTCTTTTTTTTTTTTTTTTCCCCATCAGCCCTGCTTCCTCTCTGCTAGGGCAAAAACTCCTAGTTCCTTTAGTGCTTATTTCAGGTTTATCTGTGCTGGGGACCTATTTTCAGTAGTCAGAATTTGTTAATTAATCTGCAATTGGAACTTGTTGAGCTAAGCTCTTGCTGCTTGTAAAGTCTGTTTCCTTTTGTGCTAGCTTGAAAGGATGTACGTACCCCAGAAAAGCCATGTTTTAATCCTAATCCTATTTTGTAAAGGCAGCCGTTTCTTCTAATCCCTATTCAGTACTGTATGTTTGAAACTTTAATTAGATCATCTCCCTGGAGATGTGACTCAATCAAGAGTGATTGTTAAACTGGATTAGGTGGAGACATGTCTCTGCCCATTCCAGGTACATCTTGGTTAGTTTACTGGAATTCTATAAAAGAGGAAACATTTTGGAGAAATCAGGAGATTCAGAGAGAGCAGAGAAGATTGACAGAACCACAAGAAAGCCACAACAGATAACACCACAGAACCATGAAGCAGAGAGTCTACCAGTCAGTGATTTTGGAGATAAAGAAAGAAAACACCTCCCATGGAGCTGGAGAAGAAGCTAGCACATGATGCCATGTCTGCCATGTGCCCTTCTAGCCAAGAGAGAAACCCTGACCATGTTCACCATGTGCCTTTCCACTTGAGAGAGAAACCCTGAACTTCATCAGCCTTCTTGAATCATGTTATCTTTCCCTGGATGGCTTAGATTGGACATTTCAGTGGACTTACTTTGTTTGGGACATTTCCACAGCCTAAAAACTGTTAACTTACAACTTATTAAACTCCGCCTTTTAAAAGCCACTCCATTTCTGGTATGTTGCATTCTGGCAGTTAGAAAACCAGACCACCTTTCCTCTCAGAGAACCAGCCTGCCATGCCTGTGGGAGAAGAGTACCAGCCTCTGCAGCTTGGGGAATATACAGTTCTGCATGGGATCTCAGCAATTCCATCTGGTCCAGACAGGTATGCAAGGTATGTCCAGTCACTGATATTCCCTTAGCAGTTGGTCTGTGCCATTCCTGGCTATTTATTAGCTGCTTTGGAGGACAAACTAAATTCCACACCTCACTATGCCACCATCTTGCTCTGCCTCCACTAATGTTCAATGTACTTGTTTTTAATGCATTGAAATTAATATTAGTATTGATGCTTTTGTTAATGCGCAATTTGTCCCAACTTCAGCCAGTGAAAAAAAATTCTTCAAATTTCCTTTGAGTCCTTTAGATAGAGTCCTACTAGATGTTGATGGATTTCTTTTAGTCTATTATGACTAATTCATCTCACCTGATTTCCCCCTCACCTCTGGAATTAGCTATTCCTCCAAAGAAAGCATGTTTCTTTCAGTGGGAAACAATATTGAATAACCTAATCCAGGCATATAGAGGTGCTTACTTCTTCAAGCTCTTTGCTATTTACATACCTCTTCAGTGAATAGAAGAAGGAAAGATTGGATATTTATTTGTAAAAAATCAAATGACATCCCACTATCCTTTAGTGTCAACACTATTCTCAATATGAAAAAGTCAGAACAGGCATTGCCCAAAGATCCCTATAGATTGGGGGAAGGATCAATGGTGAAGGAGAAGGTATAACAGAGAAAATAGGATTTAACAAATGATATCACTACTGATTCACTATATTAATATTCCTTCTGGCCTCCAGTGTTCTGGAGCAGCAAGAAGGAAAAATCTGAAATGGTGGAATTGTAGTCCCTGGCAAATTCTGGTGATCTGTTCTGTAACTACTGGTTGAAGTGTGCTTTGAAAAATTGCTGCTTTTTCTCTCTTTGCTTTGAATATATGCTTTATTTTACAATAAAAAGTTTAAAAAATCAAATTACAAAAGAAAGAGTATTGATACTTTCAACTAAAATGTGCTCTACAGAGATTTTACTTAACCTCCTTTATTTTATATCATTTCCCTTTCTTCGCACACCAAGAATCTGGACACCCTCTTTGGGAATGACAGAATTTGACTAATAACATACTCATTTAATTTATCCCATATTACATACACTGCTGTTTTGTTTTTTTTTCAGAATAACAATATCAATGCTACCATCAAAAATACGGTAACTGAAAAATGGTAATAGAGTTTTGTTTTAAAGTCACTTGGGATAGTCGCTGTCTGTGTGGTTAAGCCACTAAGAAGGTACGTATTTCGATTGATTTTTTTTTTTTTTAATTTGCATATGGGCAGGAGGCACCAGGGATCGAACTCCAGACCTCCAGCACAGCAGGTCGGAGCTCTGCCTACTGAGCCACGGCAGCCACCCATCGATTGATTTTTCTTCATTTTCATTTTCTAATTTTAGTTAATCCTTCTCAAATTTAATTTTGTTTTATATGAATCCATAAAATATTTTCAGAGTCAATTATATAAAACAATACATAATCAAGGAGGCCTCAATATAACTCTCTCCCCTCTTGACCAGTCTTTGGATTATAATATTCTTAGTCTCCTCTTTTTGGCTGTAAACTATTTGTTACTTTGATGATCAATACTAATAGTATAGTAGCTTCTTTTCTCCTGTCAACTATACCCTGACTCCCTCTTATCAACTGTTATTCCTTTTAGATGTGATCCTCAATTTAAGATTTTTGCCTTTTTCTTCCAGTTCCTCTATTTTTATTGAGGTATTAGATAACCATGCAACCTCTGCTTCTGTCTTCCCACTTAGTACACTTATACATAACTTATTTTGCTATCTTTATCAAGGCAGAGTATTAGGAATTTACTAGAGGAGGAAAATACAATGAATTTGTGGTGTGACTTTCTCTTTCACAGCTTTTACAATTCAAAGGTAAATAATTTGTAAATGTCATATTCAGAATGGAAAGTGAAGGAGATTGCAGGTTCTTGATGATCAGATAATAAATGTTCATCACATTTGATCCTTAACATTAAAAATCTCTGCATAATTACTCTTCTCCTAAATGTTAAAATGCTCAGAAAAGTTTTATACTTTTGGTATTTGTCAAATGTAATTCAAGTTATTCTGCCTTTGTTCCTTTATTTTAAAAAGTTAATCTCATAATTAACAAAAAGCAATTATAAAGTACTTTATAGCTCATTAGAGCTATACACATACTGAATAATTGTGAACTCCGTATGCCTTTTACAATTTGTGAAGTTTTATGTTGGATGAAAAATAATTACCCTAGAAACTAATGGATAGCTCCACTTTGATGAATTCAATAACCATGTATTAGGCTAAGAGGTCTCTGTGGAGGAAAAAAAATCAAACAAAAGGATCCAAGCTGATTGCATGAGGGATACAGCTTGTGTATTTTTCAACCATGTCCCTTCAGTAATCAAGCATATCCCTTGCTTTGAGTAAACCCCTCTGCAGATTCTAGAATTTTAGACTCTCAGCATCTGTGCTGTGGAAGAGGTCATGCAAAAGCTCTCTCCCTGCTTCTGTCAGCGCACATACTGGCACTGCATTTGTGCAGTAGTCCTGAGTCACAATCATTTACTTCCAGCGGTGCGAGTCCCTTATTAGACAAACGGGGAAAGTAGACTCGGTGGCAATCTCATAAAATGGGCCCTATGCTATTCTTTTCAAAATGAGAGATTATTCTCTTCAAAATGTTTCATTATAAAATAAACAGCAGGTAATAGAGGATAAAAGATATCTGTAAAGGTAAAGAATATATATTTTTCCTTGTGGAGATTTCAGCTACAGACTGTTTGAAGAGTATGTTGTGTTATATCCATGAAGCACGGATTGGGGAAACATTAATGCAATAAAATTTGCCTCTACCTTTGTCACTGTTTTTGGTCTATCTCATGAGGCTTCACAAGAGAAAAAGAATCCCATATTGGAAGACATTTTCTATAACAATTTATTATTTGCACTCACATTAAATTTGGTTCCTACATCCTTCCCCTAATTCCACCAAGGAAACATTTTGGTCAATGCAGCTCAGGTGGTAGCTTATTTACACCTTGAATGTGAGTCCTGTATTACTTTATTTCTGAATAGATATTTGCATTGTCAGTGTCCTTGCCTGCCACTGAGAAAGAGCCAAGTTTCTGGGACTTCTGCAGTCTGGGGCCACCTTGGAAAGGAAGGGGTTAGAGCCCTGAGTTTTAGATCTTAAACAGTCAGCAAATATGCCCAGGCTCCTTGCTGCCCTCCTGCTGGGCTGGTTAAAGCAGGAATTTCCTAAACCCTGCACTCTGTGCTTTGTGGTAATAATTTCTCTTTCATAAAGGCTGACATAATGACACTGCCACCTACTCACAGTTCAGTCATAATGAAGGTGATATTTCCAGAGAACAACATGCTCTGCAGCTGGAAAGTTCAGTAGAGGTAGAAAAATGCAGCACCACCTCTGATGCAGATGCACACTGAAAAAAGGCACCCAGATCTCAGAGACTTGCTCTTGGGTATACATTTGCCAGACCTTAGCAATTATTTCTCACCTCCTCCTACCCCACTGCCATTTTTTACCCCATATATCCAATTTTATCTGATGACCATAGTTTGCCCTTTGCTGAGCAAGGAGTATGCACTGTACATACCCCTATGTCCAATGCTTTAACCCCACTGGCCTTCTTTTGTTGACTTAATCAGACTGTTCCAGTTTGTCAGCTGCTGGAATGCCATATACCAGAAACAGAATGGCTTTTACAAAGAGGAATTTAGGGCAGGCAACAGTGGCTCAGTGGCGGAGTTCTAGCCTGCCTATGCCAGAGACCTGGGTTTGAGGAATTTAACAAGTTGCAAGTTTACAGTTCTAAGGCCAATTAAAGAAAGTCTATAGAAATGTCCAGTCTAAGGCATCCTGAGAAAGATACCTTGGTTCAAGAAGGCCAATGAAGTTCAGGGTTTTTCTCTCAGCTGGAAGGGCACACGGTGAAGTCTGCTAGCTTTCTCTTCCAGCTTCTTGTTTCATGAAGCTCCCCAGGAGGAGTTTTCCTTCTTCATCTCCAAAAGTTGCTGGCTGGTAAACTCTCTGCTTGGTAGTTCTGTGACATTCTGAAGCTTTCTCCAAAATACATCTTTTATAGGATTCCAGTAAACTAATCAAGACCCTCCTGGAATGGGTGGAGACACCTCTCCAATCAAGTTTAATACACACACTTGATTGAGTCACATCTCCATGGAGATAATCTAATTAAAGTTTCCAATGTACACTACTGAATAGGGATAGAAGAAATGACTGTCTTTACAAAATGGGATTAGGGTTAAAAAATGACTTTTCTAGGGTACAGAAATCCTTTCAAACAGGCATACAGACCCGCACCCTTTCTGCATCAGAGGCATTATCTGACTTTCCTCTCTGTCTGGAATGTTCTGCCCCAGATCTACTTCTGGATATTCCAATGAATGTCTCTTCCATTCATTCAATTCTTACAGGGTTTTCCTTCAATATCTAAACCAGCCATGTTCACTCCCTAACATGCCATCTCACAGCACTTCATCATATCATTTAAGTGATATAATTTATTGGTTTAATTATTCCATCTGCTGAGCCTCTCACCCCCACAAACTTAGAATATGAACTTCAGCAGAAGAGAGTCTTGAGGGGGCCACAGTGGCTCAGCAGGCAGTGTTCTCGCCTTCCATGTCAGAGACCCGGGTTTGATTCCTGGTACCTGCCTATGCAAATTAAAAAGAGAGTCTTGGCCTAACTTGTGCACTTCTGCATCTTCAGAGCCTAGATAAGAAGGCACTCAGTAAACATTTGTTGAATAGATTATCACTCTATATTTCTTTTAGTGTACATAGAACTCTGGTCTGAAAAGGCATTTAAAGATTAATAACATTTTATTTTTCTTGAACGTAACTCTTATAGAAAGCATTAATGTCTATCCTAAATGTGAATGTATTCCTGCAAAAGCCAAAATTCTGATAAAGACCAGAAGAGGCCTTTAATGCTCTATGGAGGAATCCATATTGACAATGAGGTCTACCCTTACAAAATTCAAATCAATTGGCTGAAATGAGGTTGTTGACAGAGCCTCCATTCTCCATGGTGAACTAGAAAAGAAACCATCTGCCTTAATGGTGGTGCTAGTAAATTTTTATTCTTAACCTGGATGACACATTCAGAAGTATTGATTTTTATTCCTAGAGTACAGAACTTGCATGCATATTATATGTCTTTTGGTATGTTTCAAAATAAAAGAGAAAAAGGTAATGGTGATTGACAGAGTTTAGAATGTATAGGCTAAAGTGACTCATTACTATCTTTAAGCAGCTTTTCAGTGGTAGGGCCCAGAAAAAGAGGAAACCCTGGGAAAATCTTTTTCTTCTGGCTTCCTCAGATTTAATTCATCTTATTTTGTGACCTCCTAAAGTTGATCATCACACTATGAGTTAAATTGGTAGATGCATATCATGACCCTTCCCCCCAAATATTTACTCTTATTTTACTTAATCCCCCTGAGGGTTCTTTTATGTTGAGCTAAGTGCTGGTCTGAATTTTTAATTAGTGCAATTGTATCCAACCAATAAACTGATAATACCAGAATGAGTGATAGGGATTCAAAGTGCAAAAGAATGTCCCAAGCCTCCTTTTCCATGATAAGATTTCTGGATATAGCAATCTCCAAATTGTAGCCATGCTGACCCAGTGCTGTCACTGCTGGGACCCATGGTCAGAAATAGTGACTGAAAGATGATGATGCAGCATCTTATCAGAACTACAGACTACTGGGATGAAACTCTTTGTGCTGATTTGAATCTGTTATGTTCCCCAGAAAAGCCATGTCCTTTTAATCCAATCTTGTGGGGGTAGACCTATTCCTGGGTGGGACCTTTTTATTTGATTGTTTCCCTGGAGATGTGATGAGATTCAAGTGGGTCTTATCTGGTGGGTCTTAATATGCTTGCTGTAGTTCTTTGAGAGAGAGACATAGTTGAAAAGAGCTCAGAACCCAGGAGGCTAAAAGATAAAGAAAATGCCCACACAGTAATTTTTGGAGAGGATCAGCAGACATGGCCATGTATCTTCCCATGTGATGGAAGAAGCCCAGATGGCAGCAGCCTTTCCTCCAAGAAGGTATCTGTATTAGTTAGGCTTCTCTAGAGAAATAGAATCAACAGGAAATATTCATAAATATAAAATTTATAAAAGTGTCTCACGTAACCATGGGAAAGTAGAGTCCAAAATCTGTACAGCAGGCTGTGAAGCTGACAATTCTGATGGAGGGTCTGGACAAACTCCACAGGAGAGGCTCACAAGCAGAAGCTGAAAGAGAGCTTGTCTCTTCTGAATCCTCCTTAAAAGGCTTCTAGCGATTAGATTAAGCATCACTCATTGCAGAAGACACTCCCTGTGGCTGATTACAAATGGAATCAGCTGTGGATACAGCCGATGTGATCATGATTTAATTCTATGAAATGTCCTTATAACAACAGACAGGCCAGCACTGGCCCAACCAGACTAACAGGTACCACCACTTGGCCATGTTGACACATGAACCTGACCATGACAATATTCTTTTGTTGTTGCCTTTATTTGGACATTTTCATAACCTTAGAATTGTAACTTGTAACTTGATAAATCCCCTTTGTAAAAGCCAATCTATTTCTTGTTATTTTGCATTTCGTCAGCTTTAGCAAACCAAAACACACCTACATTCCTGCCCTTTTTGTGTACCAGCTATTGCAAGAAAATAAGATGGATGCCTTTTGGTAGGCACTTTCTTCTTCTTCTGGGCCAAAGGTGTTGGGGAATTGGTAATAAAATAAGCTTGCTTATTTTGCTTTAAAAGCATGGGCATCTGTTCTGTTTTCTGTCATCAAACAAAAATATATTGTTAAGTTATTTTTAAAAGTTATTTTTGAGTGAGGAATTACCCAACCAAATAATAAAATCTATTTTAAAATTTGCTATAAAAAATTGTATGAAATTGGTGCAGGAAAAGAAAAATAGAAAAGTGGAAAAGAATAGTCCTCTCTCAGAAAAAAACTGTGTATGTAGAGGAAATTGAGAGATAGTGAAACTAGTACTATAAAAAAAGAAGCAAAGATGAGGGAATCAAGCTCAAATATGGAGGAACTTGAAGTGGAATCTCTACTTTAAATTGTTTTAGAAACTTTAAGAGTAAAAAGCATAAAGCTAATGAAAGAAGATGGGTGAGAATAAATCTTCTGTAACTTAAAAGTGGGGAGAGATTTTTTAAGAATCCAAACACACAAACCATAAGGTAAAACATTGATAGATTTCTTCATATTAGGGTCAAAGCATTTAGGTCAATGTATAGACAAAAATAATAGATAAATGAATGTCTGGGAGAAGATAATTGCACTTTGTAAAACCAATACAGTGATTTATATTTTTACTATACAAAGGGGCCTTTCACAAAACAAAAAGGGAAAAGAAGGCAAGATGCCTGGGCAGGTTTAAAGGATTTATATATCCTAGAAAAGCCGTGATTTAATCCTAATCCTATTGTGTAAAGGCAGCAGTTTCTTCTAATCCCTATTTAGTACTGTAGGTTGGCAACTTGATTAGGTTATCTTCACGTAGCTGTGACTCACCCAATTGTGGGTATTAAGCTTGATTAAATGGATACATGACTCTACCCATTCCAGATGGGTCTTGATTAGTTAACTGGAATCCTTTAAAAGAGGAAGCATTTTGGAAAAAAAAATGAGAACAACATAGTCAGGAGAAGCAGAGGGTCAATAAGCCAGTGGTCTTTGGAGATGAAAAAAGGAAAACAACCTCAGAGGAGCTTCATAAAGCAAGAAACCTGGAGAGAAAGCCAGCAGACATTGCCATATTTACCATATGCCTTTCCAGTAGAGAGAGAAACCCTGACCTTCATCGGCCTCCTTGAAACAAGGTATCTTTCCCTGGATGCCTTAGATGGGACATTTCTATAGCCTTGCCTTAGAACTATAAACTAGCAACTTATTAAATTTCCCTTTTTAAAAAACCCACTCCATTTCTGGTATATTGCATTCCAACAGTTAGCAAACTAGAACAATGTCCAATAGAAAACAGCTGTAAAATAAGAAATTGATAGGCAATTCACAGATGGGGAAACTCATATAGATAACAATTATTTGGAGTTGCTAAAAATCAGTAGTAATTTGAGAGATTCAAACTGAAATGAGGTAGTATATATACCAATATGAATCATAAAAAATTAGAAAGTGTTGGCAAGAACTTCATGAGAAACAATTCTCATACCCACCTTGTGGAAATGTGAATGTTTACATCATTTTGTAAGTCAAACTTACAATATTTAACAGAAAGAAAAATACACATGTTCTATGTCTGTACAGATAGTATTCCTGGGTATATAATCCAGTTTATTCACATACAGTTTGTAAGGGACATAACCAAGGACATTTACTCTGGTGGTGGAGAGCTGGAGGCAAACTAGATATCTTTCATTTGAGGAAGGGATAAGTAAAATTTAGCTATTACATATTATAGAATGCTCTGCAGCAGATAGAATCAACTCATCAACCATTAGATGTGCATACAGTAACATGGACACAGCTCTCCTAGAAAGTACAAGAAGAAGCAGAATGAGAATGTTTTAGTTTGAAAGCTGCCAGAATGTGATACACCAGAAATGGAATGGCTTTTAAAAAGGGGAATTTATTAAGTTGCACGTTTACATTCTAAGGCCATGAAAATGAACAAATTAAAGGAAGGCTATAGAAATGTTCAATCTAAGGCATCCAGTGAAAAATACCTTCAAGCAGGCCAATGACTTTCAGGCTTTCTCTCTCAACTGGGAAAGTACATGGTGAACATGGTGACATCTGCTAGCTTTCTCTCCAGGCTCCTTGTTTCATGAAGTCCCCAAGGGGCATTTTCCTTCTTCATCTCCAAAGGTCTCTGGCTGAGTGGTTCTAAAACATTTTTCCAAAATATTTCCCTCTTAAAGGGCTCCAGGAAGCAACTCACCTTGAATGGATAGAGGCACATCTCCACGGAAACCATCTAATCAAAAGTAACCACCCACAATTGGGTGGGTCATATCTCCATAGACACAATCAAAAAGCTCCCATTCAGCAATAGTGAATGACGATTAAAGACCCTGGCTTTTCTGTGGTACATAGCAGATTCAAACAGGCAGAGAAGGGATAAGTAAAATTTAGCTATTATGTATTATAAAATGCTCTGCAGCAGATAGAATCAACACATCAACACATTAGATGTGCATACAGTAACACGGACACATCTCTTCTGGCAAGTAAAAGAAGAAGCAGAATGAGATTTATAGCAGAATATCATTCAAAGCAACATTGCTTATTTTATATATATATTATATATATATGTATATGGAAATATCAAACTACCACATGAATTCTTATGGGTATGGAGAGGAGTAGGTACTCCTCTCTCCTCTCTCTCTCTCTTTCTCTCTCTCTCTTACTCTTGCTTTTTCACTCTCATAATGGAGAAAATTAAGTTTTAACCTTGATCTAGAAATACTGTGTATTCTCTTTGTCTAGTTCCAAAAAATAACTAAGAAAGGAGAATTTCCTATTGCATGCCTGGGCTCTTGCAATTCACATGAAGTGATGTGAGGGGGTCCCAGTTAAAAGAACCTCTTGAGTTTGGCTAAGAGCTACTTCATTTTTCTCCTTACTAGTAACAAATTTAGTGGTTCCTTTCTTCTGTGTAAAAAGAGATCTTTTTATGTAAGTGTATAATCTTCATATAACCTCTTGATGACAAATATGAGTGGTTTAGTTTTTGTTGATCACAGATCATGCTCTTTTTTGTATGAAACAAATGATTCTTACTGCTTTACATTAAAAACAGCCTTCTAACTCTGCCAACTGTTTGGAGTTTGTGTGGGCTCTTTGGATTTAGAGGTGCGACAGCATTCAATTATGTATTCATCTATATTTCACTTATATGAAGGCACTGTAAGAGCATTTTTACATAGGAACTGTCCTGGAATAGGTCATTGCTTCTAATCTCTATTAATGCTATCCTAATTGTTTCTACTTGATTTATCTTGAGAGCCATATGCAGAGGAAATACCTCAACGGGAGATGCTAGTCCTTAATCTGAAGTCCTACGTACTGCTCTGAATTCCAAATACATGCCAATACAATTTTCTGTAGGAAAATAAAGAAAACCATGGATTTGAAAAATAAGAGTTTAGCAAATAGATCCCATTAAATGTAGTGCAATATGAGTCCTGGCTATTTTATCCTTAGAGAAATGATTACTTGATAAAGCTTCATCAACCTAAATGATGTCTTGACTGTTTTAAATATTTACTAGTTAGAACCACTTATTTAAGATCAAGTCAAAATAACAATATTATGAACTTGCTTCACCAACTTGTAAATAATAGCCTTTATCCCTATTTTTATTTGAGAAATTGTCAGCTTACAAAATAAAAAACATACAAGAATACAGAGTTCCCATATACCCACCCTTTTATTAACACATTCCAACCACTAATGAAAGAATATTATTATAATTGTACTATTAATCATAGTCCATAGTCTACATTAGGGTTCAATGTTTGTGCTGCATAGTCCTATAGGTTTTTTTCCTAGGAACATATATACAACCTAAAATTTCCACTTTTAACCATATTCAAATATATAATTCAATGTCAATCACATTCATAGTGTTCTACTACCATCACCGCCATCTATTACAAAACTTCCTAGCACCCAAAACAAAAATTCTGCATCAATTAGGCATTTACACTCCAATTCCCTACCCACAATCTGGCCTCTGGTACCTGGTAGTAAGTATTCTAGTTTCTGACTCTATGAATTAGTTTATTGTAATTATTTCACATGAGTGAGATCATAAATATTGTCATTTTGTGTCTGGCTTATTTCACTCAACATGTTATCTTCAAGGTTCATCCATGTTATCACATATATCAAAACACATATATCAAAAAATTATGGCTGAATAATATTCTGTCATATGTATAACCACATTTCATTTATCCATTCATTGATTGAAGGACACTTGGATTGCTTCCATCTCTTGGCAATTGTGAATAATGCCGCTATGAATGTTGGTGTGAAAATATCTGTTTGAGTTCTTGCTTTCAATTATTTTGGGTATATATCTACAAGTGGAATTGTTGGGTTATATGGGAATTCTATTATTAATGTTCCAGGGAGCCACCAAACTGTTTCCCATAGTGGCTGCACCACTTTACATTTCCACCAAAAATGAACAAATGTCCCAATTTCTCCACATCCTCTCCAACATTTGTAATATTCCACATATTTTTAATAGTAACCACAGTAATGGGCTTGAAATGGTACCTCATTGTGGGTTTGATTTCATTTCCCTAAGGGACAAGGGAGAGCATTTCAAAACCCAGATCAGTGAGAGAGAGTCTGAGAAAATGTGGACAGAATCTGCATTTCAAGTCCTGGGTTTGAAAGTCTTTCCTCAACCCCTGTGAGAAACGGCAATGAGAGACCTGATTCCTGCCTGGGGGGAGACTAAAGACTGGGACAGCTCGGGTGTCCTCTGCCACAAATAAAGTCAGAGACACAGATCCATATTGAGCCAGATTTTGGTTGGCAAAGAGAGGGAACAGAAACCCTGCAGTCAATCTGACCTGGTGAGGTACAGCCAGTTATCAAACAGTGCCAGCTTCTGGATGGAATAGAAGGTGCAAAAGGATTGAAGGGCTTATTAAGAAACTACCCAGAAAATGATTTCAGGCTGACTGGAATGGGTCTACACCCCTTTCATGTGAATCTGCCTTTGTTTGGGTTGAGAAACACAGACAACCCAACTGTTAAAGCAGTGCCCTAAAACAAACCCAGAAGTTGCAGGACAGTGAAAAACAGCACCACTGGGAGACAGCAGACTTGTTTTACCCAAAAACTGAGACATTGCTATGGTGCCATGTGTCTACTCCCATCTCTGAGACAAGACACTGTAGGTGCCTGGTTTGGGGAGGAGACTGGAGATCAGACACATCTGACAACTGGCCTGTGAGAGAGACAAACAGGTTGAGAACAAATCCAACCAAAGAAAATCCTTAAGTAAAAGAAAAAAAAAAACCTCTAAAATAAACTAAACAAGAAAATCAGATGCCTCAAAACCAGCAAAAAATCTTGATGCATACCAGGAAGAATGACGATATGGCCCAACCAAAGGAACAAACTAAGAGCACAACTGAGATGCAGGAATTGAAAGAACTAATTAATCATGTTAAAACAGATCTTCTAAATCAACTCAATGAATTAAAGGAAAATATGGAAAAAGACATGAAGAATATAAGAAGACATGGGGTGTTCATACAGAAGAACTTGTAAGGTTAAAAAAACAAATGGCAGATCTTAGCAGAATTAAAGGCACAATAGAAGAGATTAAAACAAAAGAGAGATGTATGGCAGCAGATTTGAAGAGGCAGAAGAAAGGCTTAGTGAACTAAAAGACAGGACATCTGAAATTGTACACACAAAAGAACAGATAGGGAAAAAAATGAAAAAATTTGAGCAGGGCCTCAGTGAACTGAATATGAACTGCATGAATATACATGTTATGGGCATCCAAAAAGGAGAAGAGATGTAAAAAGGGACAGAAAAAATAATGGAAAAAATTAATAAAAATTCCCAGCTCTTATGAAAGACATAAAACTACAGGTCCAAGAAGTGCAATGTACCCCAAACAGAATAGATCCAAATGGACCTATGCCAAGACACTTACTAATAAGATTGTCAAATGTCAAAGACAAATAATTTTGAAAGCAATAAGAGAAGAGCAATCCATCACATACAAGGAAAGCTTAATAAAACTAAGTGCACATCTCTCAGCAGAAACCATGGGGGTGAGAAGGCAGTGGGATGATATATTTAAGATGCTGCAAGAGAAAAACTGCCAAACAAGAATTTTATATCCAACAAAATTAACTTTTAAAAATGAGGGAGAGGGCAGACCATGGTGGCTCAGTGGCAGGGTTCTTGCCTGCCATGCTGGAGAGCCGGGTTCAATTCCTGGTACCCCATGCAAAAATAAAAAAAAAAAAAGAGGGAGGGAGAGTAGGTGCAAGTGTAATTCAAATGTAAAATTCTCACTTGCCATGCAGGAGATCTGGGTTCAGTTCCTTGCCCATGCACTTCCAAAAAAAAAAAACAAACAAATAAACAAACTAAAAACAAAAATACAACAAATGGTGCTGCAACAGTGGATAAGTCACATGGAAAAAGAATGAATGTGACCCCCCCCATACAGCATACAAAAAAAATTGAGGGAGAATTTAAAATATTTTCAGAAGACACAGAAAATTTGTGAACAAAATATTGAAAACATGAAAGCAATAGAGAGAATCAATAAAACCAGAAGTTGGTTCTTTGTGAAAGTCAATAAGATAGATGGACCCTGTCCCAGTTTGAAAGGATGTATGTACCCTAGAAAAGCCATGTTTTAGTCTTAATCCTATTTTGTAAAGGCAGTCATTTCTTCTAATCCCTGTTCAGTACTATATGTTTGAAACTTTAAGTAGATCATCTCCCTGGAGATGTGACATTTCCTATGACTGTTCCTCCTTTGTATGTTGGCAGGAAATAACTTGTTTTGAGTTTTATAGGTCCAGAGCTAGAGGAGAGATTTGCTTTAGGACAGATCATGCCTGTAACTAACTTTAAGACTTTGTACTGTATTTGTAATGTTACTGGAATGGTTTAAGTTTTCTGATATTGTGATTGAATGAATGTATTTTGTATATGGGGAAAACATGTCTTTTTTAGGGTCCAGAGGGTGGAATGTGCTGGTTTGAAAGTATATATGTACCCTTGAAAAGCCATGTTTTAATCTTAACCCCATTTTGTAAAGGCAGCTGTTTCTTCTAATCCCTATTCAGTACTATATGCTTGAAACTTTAATTAGATCATCTCCCTGGAGATGTGACTCAATCAAGAGTGGTTGTTAAGCTGGATTAGGTGGAGACATGTCTCCACCCATTCCAGGTGGGTCTTGATTACTTAACTGGAGTCCTATAAAAGAGGAAACATTTTGGAGAAAGGTGGAGATTCTGAGACAGCAGAGAATGACATAGCCATGAGAGGGAGAGAGTCCACCAGCCAGCAACCTCTGGAAATGAAGAAGGAAAATGCCTCCCAGGGAGCTTCATGAAATAAGTCAGGAGACAAAGCTAGAAGATGATGCTGTGTTTGCCATATGCCTGTTCAGATGAGAAAGAAAGAAACCCTGACTATGTTCACCTTCTCACTTGAGAGAGAAACCATGGACTTCATCAGCCTTCTTGAACCAAGGTATCTTTTCCTGGATGCCTTAGAGTGGACATTTCTATAGATTTGTTTTAATTGGGACATTTTCTTGGCCTTAGAACTGTAAACTTGCAACTTATTAAATTCCCTTTTTTAGAAGCCATTCTATCTTTGGTATATTGCATTATGGCAGCTAACAAACTAAAACAGATCCTTAGCTAGGCTGACAAAGAAAGAGGATGGAAAGAAATAAAATCAGATAGGGCGGGGGCACATAATTACTGACTCTTCAGAAATAAAGGTGATAATAAGAGAGGACTGTGATGAACAACTCCATGCTAACAAACTAGACAACTCTGATGAAATTGACAACTTCCTCAAAAAACATGAACAACCAGCGTTGAGTCAAGAACTTGTATGGTCAGCTTATCTGAACACCATAATTACATGGAATCTTGAATAAGGAGTGAGATCTTTGCTGGTTTGTACAGGTTGGTGGGATGCCCCAATACATCCCAGAGTAAACTAGGAAGAAGATTAAAACACATTTGCAAAGCCCCTTTAAGGGACTTGGGGAAAAGTTGGAAATATTGGACTTCCCCACTTTGGGAAGACCTGATATTCTCTCAATCAGTAGGGACTGCCAATCTGATGGACCAAGCCTTGGGGGCTTGCCCTTATGAAACATTCCTGCAGAGGAGAAGCTAAGCCTACTTGTGATTATGTCTAAGAGTCACCCTCATAGAACCTCTTTTACTGCTCAGATGTGACTTCTCTCTCTAAGTCAACTGTGCAGGTGAACTTCAGCCCTCCCTCTACGTGGAACATGACTCCCAGGGGTATAAATCTCCCTGGAAATGTGGGACATGATTCTAGGGGATGAGCCTGGCCCTGGCATCATGGAAGTGAGAAAGGCTTCTTGACCAAAGTGGGGAGGAGAAATGAATAAAATAAAGTTTCAGTGGTTGAGAGATTTTAAATAAAGTCAAGAGATCATTCTGGAGTTTATTCTTATGCAGTATATAGTTTTTGGTGTATTGGGGCAGCTAGAGGGAAATACCTGAAACTGTTGAACTGTAATCCAATAGCCTTGAGTCCTGAAGGTCACTGAATAATTATAGAACTTTTAAGGTGTGAATGTGTGATTGTGAAAATCTTGTGAGTGACTCTCCCTTTTTCCAGTGTATGGACAGATGAGTAAGAAAAAAAAGAGAAAAAACAAATAGCTGGGTGGGGAGGGGTATGGGATGATTTGGTTGTTCTTTTTCACTTTTAGTTTTACTTTTCTTCTTCTTTTTTTCTTTGGAGCAAGGAAAATGGTCAAAAATCGATTGCAATGACAATGCACAACTATATAATGATACTGTGAGTCACTGGTTGTACAATTTGGATGCTTATATGGTATATGAGTACATATATATACATATCAATAAAATTACATTAAAAATCAATTGACCACAGATTTGAGTGTTTATTTCTGAATTCTCCATTTGATTGCATTGGTATATATGCCTTTCATTATGCCAGTACCATGTTGTTTTGATTACTGTAGCTTTGTCATAAGTTTTAAAATCTTGAAGTGTGAGTCCTCCAACTTCATTCTTCTTTTTTTATTTGGTTTTAACTCTTTAGGGCCCCCCTTTTTTATAGAGGTTGTGTGGACTCTGTAAATAGCTTTGGGAAGGATTTACATCTTAACAATATTTAGTCTTCTAATCCATGAACACAGAATGCCTTTCCATTATTCAGGCCATTTTTTATTTCTTTTAGCAATGTTTTACATCCTTGGTTAACTTTATTCCTAGATACTTGATTCTTTTCATTGCTGATGTTAAATGGAATTTTTTTCTTGAATTCTCTTCGACTGTTAATTACTAGTGCATAGAAACACCATTGATTTTTGCACATTGATTTTGTACCCTGCCCCTTTGCTGAATCTCTTTAATAATCTGAGGAACTTTGTTGTGAATTTTTCCAGATCATGCCATCTGCAAATAGGGAACATTGCATTCTTCCTTTGCAATTTGAATACCTTTTATTTCTCTTTCTTGCTAATATATCTAGGTAGAACCTCCAGTAAAATATCGATTCGCAGTTTTGATAGTGGGCATACATGTCTTTTTCTGATACTAGGTGGAAAATTTTCTATCTATTGCCATCCAGTATGGTATTAATGGTGGGTTTTTCATATATGTCCTTTATCATATTGAGGAATTTTCCTTCTATTTCTAGTGTTCTAAGTGTTTTCATCAAGAACAGGTGCTGAATTTAGTCAAATGTCTTTTGCATCACTTAAAATGATCAAGCATTTTTTGCCCTTTGTTTTATTAATGTGTTGTATTACATTAATTGATATCCTCATGTTAAACCACTGTTGCAAACATAAGATAAAATCTCACTTGCTCATGGTATGTGTGTGCTGTTGGAGTAAATTTGCTGAGTTTTGGAGGACTTTTGCATCTATATTCATAAGTGATATTGGGCTGTAATTTTCTTTTCTTACCTGGCTTTAGTATTAGTGTGATTTTGGCCTCTGTTTTAGTCAGGGTTCTCTTGGGAAGAAACTGACAGGAGGCTATATATGTAATTATTATAAGATTTGTTATAGGAATTGGCTCCCACAATGGTGAGGATGGGCAAGTCCAAATTCTGTTATACTCCTTGTGAGTATCTAACTTAACATGGAACCATCAGTTATTTCAATGGAAATGAGGATTGGAAATGCAGTTATGCAGGAAGGAGCTGTGGAAATTCCTTCTATCTGATCATTTTGATCCCTGTGAATTACATGCAAAACCTACAAGTTTTTTTGTGTGAAATGTATATGAGCAGAACTGCTGCTAATCTGGACTGAAAGGGCCAGAGTAAAGCTGAACTGAAGGAAGCAATACTTCAAGGGTAGGACTATGGAAGCTGAAGTCTAGACTGGTGAGATTTCTTCAGGCCAAGAGAGCAGGCCCACCCATGTGTGTGGAAATAGGTGGTCTCCCCATGCACTTGGATTGAGCAGGCCATTTGTCTTGGTGCTTGGAGGGGACAGGCTTTCTTTCCCATTGTCCAAGAAAAATATTGCCACGCCAATGTTTGGAGAGGGTGGGGTCTTTGCCCTTGGGTTTATGGAAAGCCTGGGGACCATAAGAGAGGTAGGAGCCTTCACCTCAGTGTTTGGGAAGAGCATGGCCAGTGTTCAAGCATTCGCAAGGGATGAGGCTGCAGCACCATCAGGCCTGAGGAGAAAATCATAATCCATCAATGACTCTTAGACCTTGAAATTGGATGGAGTTTGCCCTGGTAGATTTCAGAATTGTTTGGAACCCATGGTGCTTTTTTCCTCCCAATTTCTCTTTTCTGGTATGGTAATGTCTATCCTATGCCTGTCCCTCCATTGTATATTGGAAGCAGATAACTTGTTTTCTAGATTTCACAGGTCCACATACAAGAAATTTTGCCATAGGACAGACCATACCTGTGCCAGTTTGAAAGGATTATGTACCCTAGAAAAGCCATGGCTTGATCCTGATCCATCTTCTGGAGGCAGCCATTTCTTTTAATCCCTTTTCAGCACTGTAGGGTGGAAACTTGATTAGATTATCTCCACAGAGATGTGACATGCCCAATTGTGGGTATTAACCTTTGATTAGAGAGAAATGTGGCTTCATTCATTTCAGGTGAGTCTTGGTTAGTTTACTGGAATCCTTTAAAAGAGGAAGCATTTTGGAAAAAGCTTCAGAGCCACAAGGGAGCCACAAGAACCATGAGAGCCCACACAGCCAGAGACCTTTAGAAATAAGGAAAGAAAATGCCCCCAAGGGAGATTCATGAAACAAGAATCTTGGAAAGAAAACCAGGAGGCATTACCATGTTTGCCATATGCCTTTCCAGTTGAAAGAGAAACCCTGAACATCATCAGCCTTCTTGAACCAAGGTATCTTTCCCTGGATGCCTCAGATTAGACATTTCCATAGCCTTGCCTTAATTTGGAGATTTTCATGGGCTTAGAACTATAAACTTAGAACTGGAATGAAGGTGACATGTAGCACAAGAGCAGAGTAGCACAGTGGAGATCAGACCCTCCACTGATGTACATGGCAGTGTCAGTGAGAAAGAACCACTTGATGTCATAACTGCTGAGATATGGGGATCATCTGCAACCCTGGCAAGGCTGACCAATAGATACACTGTCCTGTATGATACATGGGACATTTCAAATGGATTCTGAAAATATGGATTCCACAATAAATAGTAGCTTGTTATTATTTGGATGACATAAAGCTAGATCTTATATTGTTCTTTTGTGTTTCCACTGCCTGCTTTCTGTCTTGTTTTGGTAACAGAATCTAAATTTTCCTTTGGGGAATCACCTCACCTACTCTCCATATATGTGATTCTGATTGGACAGACCTCACTCCCGGCTACAGAGGTAAGCATGTCTTCAGAGAGCCACAACTCCCGGGTCACATCAGCTAGTTCAGGGATGGGGAAAGAACCCAGACGGGACAATGAGAGATGGGCTCAGGTCTTTTGCTGGGGCTAGGGAAAAGAGGTGCTTGTTTCTGTTTGCATTGCCATGCAGACAGTAGACAGATATGGAGCATGAGAGAAGAACCTGCCCTAAAATGAACGTAATTAAAGAGTAAGCAGAACTGAGAGGTGAAAAGAGAATAGATTGATGATATGGACATTTGAGTACCTGGATCCAGCTGCCCCTGAAAGGAAAGCTTTTTAATTACATAAGGCAATAATTTTATTTTACTTAGCAAGCACATACTCATAGCTGATAGTAAATATCTACTCAACACTATAAGCAAAAATAAAGTCCAGATAGAATAAAGATTTAATTACTAAAAAATGATAAAATATTATAGGGGAATTTTAAAATTATAGTCTTCAGGGTGAGGAAGGTCTTTCTTAGCATAATAGTAGGTTCAAGAACTATAAAGGAAAATACAAATAGATTTAAATACCTGAAAATTTAAACTTCCTGTTTCATAAAATATATGAAGACTGAAGGACCAGTAACAAACTGGGAGAAAATAATAGTAACTTATTGCCAAAGGTTAATATGCATAATATAAGAAGACTTGCTTATATAAATCAATACAAAAAGGCAGCCCAACTGAAAATAGGCAAAGCATATAAACAGGCAATTCACAAGGTACAAAACATCAAAAAAAACACATAAAAGCATCATTAATCTCACTATCAGTAAGACATTTTTTACCTATTAGATTTTTTTAATGGTTTTTAAAAAGAGACTAATATCAAGTATGTTTGAAGGAAGCAAAGGATTAAGCAATCATACATTTCCAAGAGTTGTGTTCTTGGTTCACCCTTTTTTGGAGAATTATTTAGCAATAACTGTCAAAATTTTAAATGTGGGCACTCTATGATCCCATGAGTTTACTTCTGGTAATTCATTTTATCAAAATACTTGCACAAGTGTCAAATAATAAATGTCCAATGATGGAAAAGAACATAAATTTCCACTATTAGGGATTGGTTAAATAAATTCAAGGCATTCGAGCCTGAAATATTACCCAGCTGTTAAAAACAAGAATACATGAGTATATTTTTGTACAATATATATGTATTTTTGTCTTGTCATGGAAAAATATTTCATCAAAAATATAATGGCAAAACATTATACCAAATGAAAAAAATAACTCATAAAATTGTATCTGGGAATATATTGTATCATATTTGTATTTACATATCTCTATATAATCATATTTATATTTATATATTATATTTGTGTATATATATAGAGAGAGTGTCGGTTTCATAATAAAATGAGAGGTATGCAGTCTTGCCAAGAAAGTCTAGAATCTTTACAATGAAGAATTATGGATAGCCATGGATTCTTTATTTTTGTATTGTGTGAATTATTCACACAATACAGTCGTACCATGTGAATGTGTAAAACTTCAACCATCAGCAAAAGAAGTCCCAGAAGAACAAGAAAGACCTGAGCAAAGATTTTTAAACATGATAGTAGTTCCATGGATGAGGGTCAGTGTTGTAGGGTGAATTATGTACCCCAACAAAAGGCATATTCTGAATCTTACTGTGGGTATGAACCCATTTGTAAGTAGGACCTTTAGAAGATGTAGTATCAGTTATGTTTGTGGACTCATTTGTGAATAGGGTCTTCTAAGATCCTATTTAGGTCTAGCCCAACTGAAACAGGTGGACCTATATAACTGGAGACTTTATTGAGAGAAAGCCACAGGGAGACACCAGAACTCAGCAGAAACCAGAAGAGCATACACCTGGAGAGAGGGCCATGGGACAGGAAGCAGCAGTGCAAGCCTCAGAAACCCAAAGGCTGCTGCAGGCTGGCATCCCAACGCTACAGTCTTTGGGGAGAAAGCATGGTCTTATGAACAGCTTGACTCGGAATATCTGGCCTCTGAAACTATAAGCCATAAATTAAGTTGTTTAAACCAAAAGAAAAAAAAAAGAACTGCAAACTAGCAACTTAACAAATTCCCCTTTTAAAAGCCATTCTGTTTCCGTTATATTGCATTCTGGCAGCTGGCAAACTAGAACAATACCCATAACCAATTTTGATGACATTTTCTACTTAGCACTGTTAATGAAGTGATCTAATGCTTTTTGGGAAGTTGTGATGGAATGGCTATGTTTTTGCATGCAGAAAGAACATGAGTTTTTTTGTGTGTGTGAGGTTGAAGGGAGGTGGGTTTAGAGAATGGAATTTGAATGTGGTTGGACCAGAGCTATATTTATTCTAGGAAAACATATTCTTAAAATTAGTCCATTCCTGCTGGTGAAAACCCATTGTAAGTAGGACCTTTGGATGAGGCTACTTCAGTTAAGGTATGCCCAAGAGAATAATGAAGTTCCAAGTAAACAAACATTAACCAAAATGATTGAGTACTCTAGGCATCCCCAGCCCCCTTCCACTCTTGTCTCACTTCAATTCATTCTTCACACAGCAGTTAGAATGGTTCCTCTAAAGCCTGAGTCAGAAGCTGCTACTCCACTGCTCAAAATTCCTCCAACTGATTCCGTATCTCTCAATTAGCTCACCATGACTTCCAAGGCACTTGATGCTCTTGCCCCTTGCTAGCTTTCTAACCTTATCTGTGATACTCGCTCCCTCGCTTTCTCCTTTCAGCTGCATTGGTAAACTTGCAATTCATTAAACATGCCAAGATTTCTCTCATTTTGGGCTTTTGTACTTGCTGTTTCCTCTGCCTGGGTTACTTTCCCTCTAGATATTTGCATGACTTGCTCACTGTGTTTTCCAAATTTCTTGTTAGCTTCCCTGATACCATTTTTTCTCTCAATAGCCAGCAGAGGTAATTATCACTATCTCTTTCTTAAAGTATTTTGCACATGCTATTTGTGATCCTTCATAGCCTATCATAGTGCCCACTGGACACTAAATGAATAAATCTCCATCGAAGAAAGACATCAGGACTTGAGACATGTTAGCTTTGTGTCTTTGGGTCTTATACTGCTTAGCATAGACATGTGCATATACATCTGGGAATGGGACTTGGATTAGAAACCAGCCACAATCACCATTAAAAGGCTTTAGAGTTGGAATCTTAATGATCTGATGCATGACCTTTTCCTGATCTATTATTATCCCACTCTTTATCTAAGATAGTTATACTCTACACCACAGGATTCCAAGGAAAAGGCTTTTCCTTGATGATTCTTTTTTTTTTTTTTTTTTTTTGCCAACCCACATTATGCCTGAAGGCAAGAAGCCAACTGCCTATCCTCCTAGAAGCCAATTGATCTGCCTGTTTTATTCATCTCTGTAGCACAGCAATTAACCACCACCTGAAGCCCTCTGGTCAGGCCTCAAGGAACTCTTTTAGGACCATTATGTATTCAATTTTCTCTGTTAAGGAAGTCTGCACAGTTCATTAACTGAGAGTCAATCTGAACATAATCTTTTTTGGCAGGTTTTTCTTACATTTGCAGTATTTCAGCCTTTGGGCATTAAGAATCTATCACATAGATTGCTTTTGTTGGGTCTTTTCCTTATTTTGTTTTTGTTTTTCTTTTTTCTTAATCAGGTCCCCATTAATTATGTGGGAGTCATCTCTCTTTCACTAGTAAAAAGAAAAACACTTATAGAAGAAAACAGTCAACAACAGTTTATTAATCATTTCTGTCAATAAAGGGGGGAGAGGTGTTCATTTTCTTCTAAGATTGTTAAGAGAACCTTGAGAATGGAACCATAGTCTTATTATCTCTGTCCTTATGATATAGTCTTTAGTTTGCTCATTGCTCATGATATTTTTTGAACTTTACTTTTGACACTGTATTAAAAGTAAGATTTTGAGTGAATTAAAAATTTTCTTTTAAATGATAATCATTTATTACCAATATCTTATGATTTAGACCAGTGATTCTTCAACTTGAGCATGCATCGGAATCACCTGAAGGTTTGTTACAATGCAAAGTTGCTAATTTAGGGTAGGGCATAATAATTTGCATTTCTAACAAGTAACACTTTGAGAACTACTAACTTATCCAGCGCTATTTTGGGCCATCATCAGTACAGCTACTTGAAGTGACAAAAGTACCATTTCTAATTTGTACTATACTTTCAGTTCATTGCATTGCAAACAGGAAACCAGAGTTTGACAGGCTGCTTAATCTGGGATAGTGTTAGGTTAGCATCCCATTTGGTCTATAAATTGTGCCATGGAGGACTGGTGGATTCATTGGGGAGTATTTTTATTTTTTAATCCTTTGAAGTGAGAAATATGTGGCCTCTGCAAAGGATTTTTCTTCTATCTTTATTTCCAGATGTCTATGGTGTGCCTGTTAATTAAATTTGAGAATTTATTATACTTTAAAGCTGCAGGGATTTGTAATGTTTGGTACAAAATGAACAAAATAAAAAAATATCCATATACCTATTGTTAGGTCGGGGGAACGGGGAAGAGCACAGCAACTGGAACTGTGGAGGCTGTGTCGCCCCTCCCAACCTGACTTCCGGAACTAATGAACCGCCCCTTCCTGACGACATAACTTCCGGAACTGATGAACCTCCCCTTCCGGATGTCACCTGACCTCCATCCTTAAAATCTGCCTGCGCAAAAACTGGTGAGTGGACACACCTTTCTCCATCTTGGGTTCAGTGAGCTTTTCCCGGGAGCGCAGAAATAAACCCACCCACTTTAAATTTCTTGGTCTACCTTCCTTCTTTCTCACCCTTTTGCCTCCTAAACCTTTCACCTATCTTTTCATTTAACCTAAAGGAAAGAAGGCAAAAACAGTAGGAGAAAGATTAGGCTGTATCATTTTTCACAAATTCGACTTTTCAGGAATAACACTTCTCCCTAGTAACAAAGCCTGTGGGCCAACACTGTGGCCCTCGTGATCTTATTAATCAATTCTCTCCTCTCTTTCCTTTTCTCTCTGCTCTCTGTGCATTTTAATGGAGACTCAGTTTTCAGCAGAAATATGGATGAGACTTTTGAATTAGGTCTTCCATCCTTAATATGCAATAAAGGGTATCTGTGCCCATAATGCACCACCAGCCAATGAAAAGTGAGCTGTTTATTACATTTAAAATACAAAAGGAAGGACAATAGTTGAGAAATTATGGAGGAATGTATTATTCTTACACGATTTGGAGGTATGTCTCTGGAAATTTTATTTCTTTTTCTTTTATTTATCTCTCTCTTACTCAAAGCTTAGCTTGAAATGGATTCCACTAGCCTAATCAAATTTACTGGTTGGGGGCAGTAGGCTTGTAGAGTAAAATGAACTCAAGTTCTTTATTTTTTTTTAAGTGTTTTTTTTTTATTGTGAGATATAACATAGATAGAAAAAAAAGAAAGAGAAATAATTTTCAAAGTATACTTCAACAAGTAGTTATAGAACAGATTTCAGAGTTTGTTATGGGTTACCATTTGGCTATTTCAGATTCTTCCTTCTAGCTACTCCAAAACAGCTGGCGGCTAGAAGAAATATCAATACAGTGATTCAGCACTCACACTTGTTGGTTAAATCCCATTTTCTCTGCTAAAACTCCTCTTTCTCCTTTGGCCGATCTATAGGAATCTTTAGGCAATGCCCATTCTGAATTTTTCATGTTGAGAAGGAGTGCAACACCAAAGGATAGGGGAATGTAATTAGTTGATAATCTTGGAGAAGCTGGTCCCTCTGGGTTTCAGGATTTATCTGTCCTAGGAAATTTTAGGTCTGAGGAGAGTGAAATTAGTGCATGAAACTTTTATAGAGTCTCAGTTTGAGCCCTAGGTGTTCATAAGTGTTAATAGGAGTGATGTAGATTGGGATTTGGCAAACCATGGCAATTAGTGCTATCTTACTGAAGATAGCTCCAGAATAGCCTCTTGAGTCTATTTGATCTTTCTTAGCCACTGATGCCTTATTTTATTACACTTCTTTCCCCACTTTTGGTCGGGAAGGCATCGTCGATCCTACAGTGCCAGGACCAGACTCATTCTTGGAAGTCATGCCCTATGTTGTTATCCATGAATGTCATGTCCTACATGGGGAAGGGAGTAATGATTTTCCTGCAGGACTGGATTTCCAGAGAAAGAGAGAGAGGCCATATCTGAGTAACAAAAGAGGTTTCCTGGAAGTAACTCTAGTCTTCTTTATAGCTAGTCTTAGATTCTCCACTACAGAAATAAGTTTCAGAAGGGCAACCCTCAAAGTCAAGGGCCCTGGGCTACTTTCTTGAGAGTCCCCAAAACTTGAGAGGGTACTCAGGATTTCCCATATAGGAAAGTTTAATAGTTCCATTTTTTTTTCAGGCCCACAAAGGACTCTACCAATATTTTTAAATTATCAGCCCAACATCATCTGAGTTGTATCTTGGTATTATATTAAGCTACACAGAATTACAAGGCCTTGATCTCATTCTGGACCCCAGGAGTTTAGATTGTTTAAATGAGCTATCTAGACAGGTTGATTTAGATTTTGTGTTACAGAAAATTTAGGTTCTAGATGTAATAAACCTCTCTGTTTTTTATCTCACACAGTGTGTGAAGGTCTAGAGTACATACACTATCATCTTTTACCCTGTATTCTGATTTAGTTTAGCCCCAGCCAGATTGACTTTGTTTTCATCTATAATTGAGGCCTGATTTCCTTTGATTACTTTAACTGTTATTTTATGTAGCTGTGCTAACTTTCAGGGTTGCAGCACTGCATTTCTGGGTCTTAGGAATCACAGAGTTACTCAAAGTTTGAGGGAAACATCTGTTGATACATCTATAGCTCAGTGTCTCAGAGTCTAGAAATACACTTACAACTTCAGATTAAGTGTGGTTACTATAAGGCTTACAATCTAGACTCCAGTTTTCTTTTACGTATATTCTGAAACAGACCTTAGCATATTTTTCTTTTGTCTCTGGCTTACTTTGTATAACACATTGTCCCCAACATTTATTCACTTCATTGAATGCTTCTCAACATCCTTCCTTTTTGTAGCCACACCATATCCCATTATATAATTGTATCACAGTTCGCAATTCTGCTTCTCAGTGATTGTACCCTTCAGCTCCTCCATCTATTAGGCATCATGGATAATGTCCAAAATAAACTATGTCATACCGTATCTCCACTTGGTATTACAATCAGCAGCACTCTCAATTTTATACATTTTTTCGTTGGTCCATAGAGACAAAGAACCAAAAAAACATAGCCTTACCAAATAGCAAATCAAAACTACCCCTTATCACTTGTCCCTCCCACCCCAATTAGTTGCCCCTAGTAGGGCTGTGGCACTATTGATCTCTTCCTGTTAACAATTGGCCATAGCATACGTTTTTAGTTTTCCCCCATATCCCTCTACTATTGATTTTTTGTCCACTCTCAAACATTTGAAATTGCTAATATGAAAATTTATTTATAACTGTAGATTTAATCAGTGGGATACATGGCATATCATCTTCTTTCAATGATATTTACCTTCAATATTGAAAGTTACTTAGAACTCCACTAATTAGTTATCATCATTTCTATCAATTCCCTTGCATTTAAATTCAAATCTCATTGGGTAGCGTTTCTCCCATTTCTAGCTTTTGCATACCTTCTAGGTCTGCTATATTCTACAGTGTAACCTCTGGGAT
Organism: Myrmecophaga tridactyla; assembly: GCA_004026745.1. NCBI lineage: Eukaryota > Metazoa > Chordata > Mammalia > Pilosa > Myrmecophagidae > Myrmecophaga > Myrmecophaga tridactyla. The sequence continues at coordinate 30,476 of PVIY010026211.1, forward strand.
TAGACTGGAGTCATAATAGCAAAATCATGCAGTTTCTGTCATTTTTTGTTTAACTTATTTAATTGGCATTATATTTTCAAGGTTCATCCATGTTGTCATATGCTTTGGGATCTCATTTCCTTTTCTGCTGCATAATATTCCATTGTATGTATATACCACATTTTGTTTATCCACTTGTCTGTTGATAGGACTTCTAGCAGAATGTTTAATAACAGTAGTGATAATGGGCATCCTTGTCTCATTCCCAATCATAAGGGTAATGGTTTCACTCTCCCACCATTAACTACAATGCTGGCTATGGGTTTTTCATATATACCCTTTATGATATTGAGGAAGTTTCCTTCTATTACTATCTTTTGAAGTGTTTTTATTAGGAAAGGATGCTATATTTTGTCAAATTCTTTTTCAGCATTAATCATGATCATGCGATTTTTCCCTTTCAGTTTATTAATGTGCTGTATTACATTGATTGATTTTCTTGTATTGAGCCACCCTTGCATTCCTGGTATAAACTCTACTTGGTCATGATGTATAATTCTTTTAATGTGTCATTGGATTTGATTTTCTGGTATTCTGTTGACAAAATTTGCATCTGTGTTCATTTGGAAGATTAATCTGTAGATTTCCTTTCTTGAAGCATCTTTACCCAGTTTTAGTATTAAAGAGATATTAGTTTCATAAAATGAGTTAAGTAGCATTCTTTTTCCTTCAAGTTTTTGGAAGAGTTTGAACAGGATCTGTGTTAGTTCTTTTTGGAATGTTTGATAGAGTTCTCCTGTGGAGCCATCTAGTTCTGGATTTTTCTTTGAGGGAAAAATTTTGATGAATGATTGAATCTCTTTACTTTTAATTCTTTCATTGAGAACTTCTATTTCTTCTCGAGTCAGTATAGGTCGTTCATGTGTTTCTAACAATTTGTCCATTTCATCTAAGCTGTCTAGTTTGTTAACATTTAACAATATGCTACATGTTATATATATCATAGTATTCTCTTATGATTTTAAAAATTTCTTCAGGATCTACAGTAATGACTCCCCTCTCATTTCTGATTTTGTTTATTTGCATCCTTTCTTTTTTTTTTTTTTGTCTTTGTCACTTTAGTTAGGGGTCCATCAATTTTATTGATTTTCTCAAAGAACATAATTTTGGTTTTGTTGATTCTTTCTATTGTTTTTTCCTCCGGTTCATTTATTTTTCCTTTAATCTTTGTTATTTCTCTTCTTATATTTGCTTGGGGGTTAGTTTGCTGTTCTCTAATTTCTCCAGATGAGCAGTTAAGTTCTTGATTTTTGCTCATTCTTGTTTTTTAGTATAGGCATTTAGGACAATAAATTTTCCTCTCAGCACTGCCTTTGCTGAATCTGTTAAGTTCTGATATATTGTTTTCTCATTATCATTCGTCTCTAGACATTTACTGATTTCCCTACCAATTTCTTCTTTGACCTGCTGATTATTTAAAAGTATGTTGTTTAATCTGCATATATTTGCAAAAGTTCTGTTTCTTTGGTGATTTTTAATTTCCAGCTTTATTATTGTGTGGTCAGAGAAAGTGCTTTGAACAATTTCAATGTTGTTAAATTTATAAAGACTTACTTTGTATCCCAGAATATGATCTGTCTTGGAGAATGTTTCATGTGCACTAGAGAAGAATTTATATCCTGGTGTTTTTGGGTTGTAATGACCTATATATGTCTATTAGGTCTAATTAGTTTATCACGCTGTTTATTTTCTCTGTTTCCTTGTTGCTTCTGTCTCTGTTCTTTCGATAGTGGAGAGTGGTGTATTAATATCTCCCACTATTACTGCTGAAACATCTATAGCTCCCTTCAGTTTTGCCAATGTTTGCCTCATGTACTTTGGAGCTCCTTGTTTGGGAGCATAAACATTTATGATGTTTCCTCTTGGTAAACTGTCCCTTTTATTAGTAAGTCTTTTATGATGACTTTACACTTAAAGTCTACTTTATCTGATATTAGTCTAGCTATCCTGCTTTCTTTTATTTACAGCTTGTACAGAAAATCTTTCTCCATCCTTTCATTTTCAATCTATTGGTGTCCTTGGGTCTAAGATGTGTCTCTTTAAACTGCATCTAGATAGATTATATTTTGCAATCCATTCTGCCAATCTGAATCTTTTAATTGGTGACTTTAGTCCATTAAGGTTCAAAGTTATTATGTAAAAGCAGTTCTTATATCTACCATAATGTCCTTTTGTTTTCATTTGTCAGATTTGTATATTGTTTTCCCACTCTCTCTTTTTATCCTTTAAATTACCCTTACTGGTACTCTTCAATTCTGTGGCCTCCTCTAGACCTCCTTTTCCTGTCTTTTTTCTTTCTTTCAGCTGACAGGACCCCCTTTAGTATTTCTTGTAAGACAAGTATCTTGTTGATTAGTTCTTTCAGTCTTTGTTTGTCTTTGAAGACTTTAATATCAACCCCAATTTTGAAGGACTAGTTAGCTGGATAAAAAATTATTGGCTGGAAGCCTTTCTCATTCAGGATCTTAAATGTATCAGATCACTGCCTTCTTGCCTCCATGGTGGCTGTTGAGTAGTCCAAACTCAGACTTATGTGTTTTCCCCTGTATGTAGTACATTGTTTTTCTTATGCTGCTTTCACTGCTTTCTACTTCTAAACAACATTTGATAGTTTAATTAGTATGTGTCTTTGAGTAGGCCTATTTGGATTTATTCTATTTGTTGTTCATTAGGCCTCTTTGATTTGCATTTTTATATTTTTATAAGGTTGAGAAATTTCCTCAATCACATATCCAACTAACCTTCCCAGTCCTTTAATCTTCTCTTCTCCTTCTGGGACAGCTATCATTCTTATATTTGCATGCTTTTTGTTGACCATCATTTCCCTAAGATCCATAAGTTCCATTTTTTCTACCTTTCTTGCTATTTGTTCTTTTTTGCACTGTAGTTTAATTGTTCTGTCTTCTAGCACACTTATTCTTCTTTCTGTTTCTTTGAATCTGATATTGTGTATTTCTAGTATATTTTAAATTTGGTCTACTGTATCTCTCATTTCTGTGAGATTTGCAATTTTTCTACATAATCATTTGAATTCTTCTTTGTATTAGTTTGCTAAAGCTGCCAGAATATAATATAACAGAAATGGAGTGGATTTTATAAGGAAAATTTATTAAGTTACAGGTTTACAATGTTAAGGCCATAAAAATGAACAACTAAGGCATCCAGAGAAAGAAAACTTGACCCAGAAAGTTCAATCTGAGAAGGCACATGACTGACATCTATTGGTCCTTTGGCTTTTGGTCTCAAACAGCTTCCCCAGGGGAATTTTCTTTCTGCATTTCTAAATGTCTCTGTGTTGGCTTTGAAGCAACTACTCTCCAAGCTTCTGAGCCTCCTCTAAACTGGTTCCCCTTTAAAGAATTCCCATAAACTAATAAGGACCCACCTTGAATGGGCAGAGTCCCATCTCCATCTAATCAAAGGTCACACCTACAATAGGTATGTCACATCTCCATGGAGAAATTGAATGCAAGTTCTAGCCTGAACCAGTAGGTTTGCCTTCACAGGGTTGGATTAGGAAAGAAAATATGGCTTTCCTGGGGTACATAAGAATTTCACACCAGTACATTCTTTATGTTCTTCTAATGTGTTCCTGATGTCCTTTATTTCTTTATAAATAACACTGAGTATTTGTAATATTCTGCGTCCCCTCCAGTATTTTGATTTTCTCATTTGACTGGGCTATTTCTGCTTGGATCTTCACATGCTTTGTGATTTTTTGTTATGTTTGGGGCATTTGATCATCTTAAGGTTGTTTCATAAGTTGGTTTCATTCACTTGTCTGAAGTTTTGTATTTACTTGGTTTTGCATTGAAGGTTTCCTTTTGCACTTGGCTTGTCAATAATTCTCTACCAAACGAAGTCTCAGATCTCATGTATGGGGTACAAGTCTACTTGAGAGTCTATTAAAAGCTAGGCAAGAGTGCATGGGTATTTCAATGGCGGAACACCCAACCACCATATGGGAGACTCAGGCTCAATTCCAGGCCCATGCACCCGAAAATATAAGTAAATAATAAAATAAAATAAAATATATTAAAAACACACATCTCAGTAGTAGTAGGCCCCAAAGTTAGAAGGAGGAACCAAAAAATATATTGGGAATGAACTCAGACTGCCCACAGAAGGGAAAGAAAATAAATAAACAGATAAGAAATAAATAATAAGAAATAAAAACTCAATGAAATATAAATATACACAATTTATATGAATAAAAATAAACAATAATATTTGAAAAAAAATTTTAAAAAAAAAACAAAAACCTAGACAGATAAGGATTTTGCCTGACTGCACTTACCACTTCTTCCCAGCAGGTGGTGCTCCTGAGATACCTCCTCCCCTCTAAGCCCACCCCTCCTTGATTGCAGTAGCTGGCTGGGAAGATGGTGTGTGCAGTTCTGGAATGCAGGACTGGGGAGCCAGTTGCAGTGCCCAGGGGATCAGCTGATCTGTAGCACCTATCACCTGGCAGAACGGCTATTCTCCACAATCAATTGGATGGCTATTCACAATGCCCACCTAGGCAACTTTTTCCAGTGCCTGGGGCATGACTTTTCATCGTGGATGGTCAGGCACATCTCTGGGCACCCCATGGTTACTGCCTGCTTCAGAATTGCTCAGGGGGTTTTCCCTACATCTCCCCACCCCTCTCCTTCCTATGAAATATTGGAGACCCTCTTCAATTATTCACCCCCCAGTACTGCAGTCTTGGTCAGTTTTTCCCTGTCCCCTATCTTGTCCTACAGAGCAGTCTACCCTACTCCACCATCTTCCTAGAAGTTCAGTTTCTATAGTTTTAAAGTTAATTATTTGCCAGTAAATCCAAGAACTAAATGCACTGTTATACAAAGGATCTGTACCATTAAGTAGGGTCAGAATTGGGACATGGCTGGGTAAGTGAAGAGCAAACTCCCAGAAGTGGCCAGGCCTCAAGGAGAAAGATATCTCTGAGAAGAACAGCAATAAATAGCACCGGGGGGCTAAATGACCCGCACGTGAGTGAGTCATCTACAAAGAGTGGAGCTGACAGACCCACCCAAATGTACTATCTACCACCAGACACCACGCTGGAGAGATGGGAGGGTAGGAGCCCCAAACAAGGAAGGGGAAGGGGAAGTTAGTAAAGTTAATCTATTAAAGCAGGCTGTCCCACAGTGTCGGAGCTCTTGCCTCTCACCTCTTTTCTTGTGAGAGTGCCTGCAT
>PVIY010026212.1:0-35699 GCA_004026745.1 Myrmecophaga tridactyla
AAATTTATTTTAACATTTGTTCCCCCATTACTTATTTTTATTCCATATGTTCTACTCGTCTATTGACATGGTAGATAAAAGGAGCATCAGACACAAGGTTTTCACAATCACACAGTCACATTGTGAAAGCTATATCATTATTCAATCATCAACAAGAAACATGGCTACTGGATCACAGCTTTACATTTTCAAGCAGTTCCCTCCAACCTCTCCACTACATCTTGAATAACAAGGTGATATCTACTTAATGCGTAAGAGTAACTTCCAGGATAACCTCCCAACTCTGTTTGGAATCTCTCAGCCACTGACACTTAATCTCATTTCACTCTTCCCCCTTTTGGTCGAGAAGGTTCTCTCAATCCCTTGCTGCTGGGTCTCAGCTCACTCTAGGGTTTTTCTCAATTCCTTGATGCTGAGTCTCAGCTCATTCCAGGATTTCTGTCCCACGTTGCCAGGAAGGTCCACACCCCTGGGAGTCATGTCCCACATAGACAGGGGGAGGGCGGTGAGTTTGCTGGTTGTTTTCGCTGGAGAGAGAGGCCACATCTGAGCAACAAAAGAGGCTCTCCTGGGGGTGACTCTTAGGTCTAAATTTTAAGTAGACTTGACCTATCCTTTGTGGAGTTAAGTTTCATATGAACAAACGCCAAGACTGGGGGCTCAGCCTATAGCTTTGGTTGTCTACACTGCTTGTGAAAATATCAAGAATTCAACTTGGGGATGTTGAATTTCACCCTGTTCTCATCATTCCCTGAAGGGGACTTTGCAAATACTTTTCCACTCACTGATCAAATCACTCTGGGATTCATCGGGGCATCACTCTGGACAAATCAACAAAATCTCATGTCCTACCCAAGATTTCAAGTACTTATGGTGTTCACTCAAGCTATCAACATAAGTTATATTAGGAAATGTACTAGTCAAAATATAAGTTTTGTACCAAATAAATATGTTTTGCTTTAGTCTCACATATAAGTTGAAATTTTAAAATATTAATTACCATCTATTTTCAGCACCCTGCAGTAATGACATTCCTATGTTCTTCCTCATGCAAAAACATTTTCTAAATTTGTACATTTAGTCACTGTTATACATTCTAGGCATTCCTGTATTATACCATCTCAATCTTTATCATCTATCTTTCTTTCTGATTTCATTTATGCCCCCAAACCCTCCTCCCTCTATCATTCTCACATGCAGCTTCATTCAGTGTTTTAACATAATTATATTACAGTTAGGTAGTATTGTGCTGTCCATTTCTGAGTTTTTATGCTCAGTCCTGTTGCACAATCTGTATCACTTCAGCTCCAGTTACCCAATATCTTACCCTATTTCTATCTCCTGATGGTCTCTGTTACCAACGAAATATTCCAAATTTATTCACTAATGTTAGTTCATATCAGTGAAACCATACAGTATTTGTCCTTTTGTTTTTGGCTAATCTCACTCAGCATAATGTCCTCAAGTTCCATCCATGTTGTTACATAGTTCATAAATTTATTCTGTCTTAAAGCTGCATAATATTCCATTGTATGTATATACCACAGTTTGTTTAGCCACTCGTCTGTTGATTGACATTTTGGCTGTTTCCATCTCTTTGCAATTGTAAATAATGCTGCTATAAACATTGGTGTGCAAATGTCTGTTTGTGTCTTTGGCCTTATGTCCTTTGACAAGATACCTAGCAGTGGTATTGCCGGGTCATATGGCAATTCTGTATTCAGCTTTTTGAGGAACTGCCAAACTGCCTTTCACAGCGGTTGCACCATTTGACACTCCCACCAACAGTGAATAAGTGTGCCTCTTTCTCCACATCCTCTCCAGCACTTGTCATTTTCTGTTTTATTGATAATGGCCATTCTGGTGGTTGTGAGATATCTCATTGTGGTTTTGATTTGCATTTCTCTAATGGACAGGGAAGTTGAGCATGTCTTCATGTGCCTTTTTGGCCATTTGTGTTTCCTCTTCTGAGAAGTGTCTGTTCACGTCTTTTTGCCAATTTGTAATTGGATTGGCTGTCTTTTTGTTGTTGAGTTGAACAATCTCTTTATAAATTCTGGATACAAGAGCTTTATCTGATATGTCTTTTCCAAATATTGTCTCCCATTGTGTAGGCTGTCTTTTTACTTTCTTGATGAAGTTCTTTGATGCGCAAAAGTGTTTAATTTTGAGGAGTTCCCATTTATTTATTTATTTCTTCAGTGCTCTTGCTTTGGGTGTAAGGTCTATAAAACTACCTCCAAGTATAAGATCTATAAGATATTTCCCGACATTTTCCTCTAACTGTTTTATAGTCTTAGACCTAATGTTTAGATCTTTGATCCATTTTGAGTTAACTTTTGTATAGTGTGTGAGATATGAGTCCTCTTTCATTCTTTTGCATATGGATATCCAGTTCTCTCGCCACCATTTATTGAAGAGACTGTTCTGTCCCAGGTGAGTTGGCTTGACTGCCTTATCAAAGATCAGTTGTCCATAGATGAGAGGGTCTATATCTGAACACTCTGTTTGATTCCATTGGTCAGTATAACTATCTTTATGCCAGTACCATGCTGTTCTGACCACTGTAGCTTCTTAATATGCCTTAAAGTCAGGCAGCGTGAGACCTCCGGCTTCATTTTTTTTCCTCAGGAATTTTTAGCTGTTCGGGGCACCCTGCCCTTCCAGATAAATTTGCTTATTGGTTTTTTTATTTCTGAAATGTAAGTTGTCGGGATTTTGATTGGTATTGCGTTGAATCTGTAAATCAATTTAGGTAGAATTGACGTCTTAACTATATTTAGTCTTCCAATATGAACACGGTATGCCCTTCCATCTATTTAGGTCTTCTGTGATTTCTTTAACAATTTGTTGTAGTTTTCCTTGTATAGGTCTTTTGTGTCTTTAGTTAAATTTATTCCTAAATATTTTGTTCCTTTGTTTGCAATTGTAAACGGAATTCGTTTCTTGATTTCCCCCTCAGATTGTTCATTAGTAATGTATAGAAACACTACAGATTTTTGAGTTTTGATCTTGTAACCTGCCACTTTGCTGTACTTGTTTATTAGCTCTAGTAGTTTTGCTGTGGATTTTTCAGGGTTTTCAACATAGAGTATGATATCATCTGCATACAGTGAGAGTTTTACTTCTTCCTTTCCAATTTTGATGCCTTGTATTTCTTTTTCTTGTATAATTGCTCTGGCTAGAACTTCCAACAAAATGTTGAATAACAGTAGTGATAGTGGACATCCTTGTCTTGTTCCTGATCTTGGGGGGGGATGTTTTCAGTTTTTCCCCATTGAGGATGATATTAGCTGTGAGTTTTTCAAGCAATCTGGCTTGGTGCATAAATATTTATGATTGTTATGTCTTCGTGCTGAATTGTTCCTTTTTTAGTACATAGTATCCTTCTTTGTCTCTTTTAACTGTTTTACATTTGAAGTCTAATTTGTTGGATATTAGTATAGCTACTCCTGCTCTTTTCTGGTTGGTATCTGCATGAAATATCTTTTCCCAACCTTTCACTTTCAACCTATGTTTATCTTTGGGTTTAAGATGTGTTTCCTGTAGACAGCATATAGATGGGTCATGTTTTTTAATCCATTCTGCCAGTCTGTGTCTTTTGATTGGGGAGTTCAATCCATTAACGTTTAGTGTTATTACTGTATGGGTAGTACTTTCTTCTACCATTTTGCCTTTTGGATTTTATGTTATATCTAATTTTCCTTCTTTTTTACCTTTACTCTTAGTCTTCCTTTCTACACTCTTCTCCACACTTCTCTCTTTTGTGTCTTCGTATCTGTCTCTAGTGCTCCCTCTAGTATTTCTTGCAGAGCTGATCTCTTGGTCACAAATTCTCTCCGTGATTTTTTGTCTGAAAATGTTTTAATTTCTCCCTCATTTTTGAAGGACAATTTTGCTGGATATAGAATTCTTGGTTGGCAGATTTGCTCTTTAATAATTTAAATATATCATCCCACTGTCTTCTTGCCTCCATGGTTTCTGCTGAGAAATCTACGCATAGTCTTATTGGGTTTCCCTTGTATGTGATGGATTGCTTTTCTCTTGCTGCTTTCAAGATTCTCTCTTTCTCTTTGACCTCTGACATTCTGATTAGTAAGTGTCTTGGAGTACGTCTATTTGGATCTGTTCTCTTTGGAGTACGCTGCACTTCTTGGATCTATAATTTTAAGTCTCTCATAAGAGTTGGGAAATTTTCAGTGGTAATTTCCTCCATTAGTTTTTTTCCTCCTTTTCCCTTCTCTTCTTCTTCTGGAACACCCAGAACACGTATATTCGTTCGCTTCATATTGTCATTCAATTCCCTGAGTCCCTGCTCATATTTTTCCATTTTTTTCCCTATAGTTTCTCTTTCTTGTTGGATTTCAGATGTTCCATCCTACAGTTATCTAGTCCTATCCTCTGCCAGTCGAAATCTACCATTGTAGGTTTCCATTGTTTTTTTTTTTTCATCTCTTCACTGTTTCTTTCATTCCCATAAGTTCTGTGATTTGTTTTTTCAGACTTTCCATTTTTTCTTTTTGTTCATTCCTTGCCTTCATATCCTTCCTCAATTCATTGATTTGGTTTTTGATGAGGTTTTCCATGTCTGTTCGTGTATTTGAATTAATTGTTTTAGCTCCTATATCTCATTTGAATTGTTGGTTTGTTCCTTTGACTGCGCCATATCTTCCATTTTTCTGGTGTGATTTGTTATTTTTTGCTGGTGTCTAGACATTTAGTTACCTTAACTAGTTTATTCTGGAGATTGCTTTCACTTCTTTTACCTAGGGTTTTTTTTGCTGGATGAATTTGTTGTCTATCTGTTCTTTGACTCAGTTCAGCTTTTTCAGGACCTCTACTTAGGTTATGTTTAACAGAGGAGAGTTTTTGGTTCTTGTTTTCTTGTTACTTGCCTTGCTTGTATGGTGCCCTTCCCCCACCACCACCCTTAGGAAGGTCTACTTAGGTATTATAGACCCCAGCCAGATTTTCCCAGACCAAACTGGCCTCCTATCAGGAGGAAGGAGTTACCTGTGTCAGTTTTCTTTGAGGCTGAGACCTAGCAGGTTGAAAGACTTTCCTGTGATGTCTCTAGACTCTTTTTCTTATCCTGCCCAGTATGTGGCACTTGTCTGCCTGCAGGTCCCACCAGCATAAGGTGATGCGATACCTTTAACTGTGGCAGACTCTCCCTCCTGGGGCGTGGTGGAGAAAGAGGAGAGGTTGTAGGCTGGTTTTAATGGCTTCAGATTACCAAGCCCTGGTGTCTGAATTCCAAAAGGGAGGGATGCCACCTGAGTTGGGCACACCGCCTCTCCCTGGGGAAGGCACAGGCTCCAGACAAGCCCTGAAACGAGCTTATTTCTGCCTATTCCTGGGGCAGTTGCAGCCTGAGAAGTCCTGCTGCTGAATCTAGAGGCAACCAAGCCTTTGTAGAAACACAGCCACAAAAACCTGTGTTTGTTTTCTTTTTTTCTTTTTCCATTAGCCCAATGAGCGACCTCCGCTTTGACCAGGTTCACCTGAGCTGGGGGCCTATTTTTAGTATTCAGAATTTGTTAATTAATGCCACAATTGGTGTTTGGTTGGGCTCAGCCCCTGCTGCTGTTAAAGTCTCTTTCCTTTCCCCTCTGGGAAGCATCCTGTGGGGGATGGGTGCCGGCTGCCAGCTGCCCTGCCTTGGGAAACTCATGTTTCTGGGGAGGCTGGCAGCCATTCCAGCTGGTCCAGACTAGGGTACTCTGTGCGTCCGGTCACTGATGTGGCTCCAGGAGTTGTTCTGTACTGTTTCTGGTTATTTAGTAGTTGTTGTTGTTGGGAAGTTTTTGATTGCTGATTCAATCTCTTGTTATCAGCCACTTTAGACTATCTATTTTTTCTTGAGTCAGTTTATATTAGTTGTGTGTTTCTAGGAACTTATTCATTTCCTCTAGATTGTCTCATTTGTTAGCATACAATTGTTTGTAGTATTCTTATAACCGTTTTAATTTTATATGATCAATGGTTATGTCCTCCTCCCTTTCATTTTTTTTTTTTTTAACTTTTAAAGGTAGTATTCAGGCATAATTTATATCCCATAAAATTTACCCATTTTAAGTGTATGGTTCATTGAGCTTTAGTAAATTTATACAGTTGTGTAACCATCACTAAAATTCATCAGTTTCAGAACTCTTCCATCACTCATACATGGGATCATGCAATATGTAATCTTCTGTGCCTTTTTCTTTTACTGTAAATCTTAACAAATATACAAACATTCTTGACATACAAACACTGTATACGTGGTATACAATCAGTGGTTCACAATATCATCACGTAGTTGTGTTTTCATCCCGATAATTTTTTTAAACATTTGCATCTCTTCATCAAAAAAATTCATGCATACCATACCTCTTACTCCTCCCTCTCTTTGACCGCTAGCATTTCAATCTACTCAATGTATCTGACTTTTTAAACTTAGCACAATGTACTTGTTGTACTTATCAGTAGTTCATTCCTTTTTGTTGCCAAATATTCTATTCTATGGGTCCACCACGTTTCGTTTACCCATTTCCTGTTGATGGGCATTTAAGTTGTTTCCACCTTTCAGTTATTACGAATAATGCTGATATGAACATTCATGTACAGATATTTGTGTGTACATATGCTTTCATTTCCCTTGGGAAGATGCATGGGAATGAAATGGCTGAATCATATAATAATCATTTTTGTCACTTTTTAAGAAACTGATAATGCTGTTTCTCTCTTTCATTTTGCACTGTAGTTATTTGTATCCTCATTTTTTCCCTGTCAGTCTAGCTAAAGTTTGGTTAATTTTCTTGATATTTTCAAAGAACCAACTTTTGTTTGCATTGATTCACTTTAAAAGATTGTGTATTCTGCTATTGTTGGTATAGTGTTCTGTCTATGTCTGTTAGGTCTAGTTTGCTTATCATATTGTTCAAGTCCTGTCTTAAACTGATATATCCAACCATTATTGTAAAACTATTTCTCCCTCAGTTTTCCCAGTGCTTGCTTTATGTATTTTGGGGCTCTGTGATTTGTTGCTTACATGCTTATAATCATTATATCTTCTCAGTAGGTTGTTGCTTTTATTAATATAGCATATCTTTGTCTCGTACCTTTTTAATTCATTTTGTAAAGAAGTAGTGTGTTACAGAACAAGCATAAAATACAACATTCCCATATGTCATCCTGTTATTAAAATCTTGCATTGGTTTGGAGTTTTTGTTACAATTGATAAAAGCACATTTTTATAATAGTCTGTTGTTTAACTTAGGGTTCACTGTCTGTCTTGTGCAATTCCATGGGTTAAAAACATTTTTTTTACCTGTACCATATATATAAACTAAAATTTCCCTTTAATCTGTTCAAATAGGTATCATTCATTGCTGTTAATTACATTTACAATGTTGTGCTACCAACACCACCATTTATTGCCAAAACTTTTCCATTGACCCCAACAGACAGCTCTGTACTTTTAAGCCTTAACTTCCTGTTTCCTACTCATACCCTGTATCCTTTATTCTAGATTCTGACTCTGTGAGTTTGCTTATTCTAATTATTTCATATCAGTGAGATTGTACAATATTTATCCTTTAGTGTCTGGCTTATTTTACTCAACATGATGTCTTCAGGTATCTGCATGTCATCGCATGTATCAGAAATTCATTCCTTTTTAATCCTGGATAATATTCCATTGTTTGTATATCCCACATTTTGTTTATCCGTTCATCAGTCTGTGGACTCTTGGATTGCTTCTGTCTTTTGGCAGTTGTGACTAATTATGAACATTGGTGTACAAATATCTGTTTGAATCTTTGCTCTCAGGTTTTTTTTGTTTTGTTTTTTTTGTATGTACTTATGAGTGGGATTGCTGGATCATATGGTAATTCTATACTTAACTTTTTGAGGAAGTGTCAAACTGTCTTACTACACTATTTTACATTGACACAGAAATGAATGAGTATTATTTCTCCATTTCCTCTCTAATACTTATAATTTTCTTTCTTTCTTTTTTTAATAGTAGCTATTCTAGGAGTTCTAAATGGTATCTTGTGGTTTTGATTTGCATTACCCTAGTGGCTAATGAATTTAAGCATCTTTCACATGTTTTCTGGCCATTTACTGTCTAGGACACTCTAATTTTTGCATAATAGATTGTTTATGTAATATTTTAAAATTTGTATCTATTCCTTCTTCGTTTCATCTACAGTATTTATGAGGCAAAATAAGTGAAATATTAAGCAAAGTATGTGCTAATCATGACATTGAAGGGTGATGTTCTTCAGCTAGAAATACCTAAGGAAATTTTTTTTTGTGGCCCCCAAGAATCTTATTTTTGCAAACTTCAGAAGCTGAAAATGAATCACAGTATCTCTGACATATAGAAATGTTTAAACTTTTGTTTTCAGTGATATGTTAGTTTACTAGCTGCCAGAATGTGACACACCAAAACTGCAATGGCTTTTAAAAAGGAGAATTTAATAAGTTACAAGCTTACAGTTCTAAGGAAGTCAAAGTGTCCAAATTAAGGCACCAGCAAGAGGTTACCTTCACTCAAGAAAGGCTGATACTCTCTGGAACAGCTCTATCAGCTGGAAAGTCATGTGGCTGGCATCTGCTGGGTTCCTGGGCCTCCATTGTTTTCAGTTTCTATCCATGTGGGGTTTCCTCACTTTGCTTCTCTGGGACTGGCTTTTATCTCTTGGATTCTCTTGGTTCTCTCCAGGTTCTGACTTGCTTAACATCGCATGGGAAAGCACATGGCAATGTCTGCTGGGCCCCAAGCATCTCCAAACATTCGTGTCTCTGCTCTCTGTCATCCCTGAACTTTCTGTTGGCTCTCTCTGTGTCAGCTCTGTTGTTTCTATAGGCTCCTGTCATTTCTGTCAGCTCAGTCCTTTCTCCAAAATATTTCCTCTTTTAAAGGATTCCAGTGATCTAATCAAGACCCACTGGAATGGGTGGGGTCACATCTCCATCTAATCAAAAGTTAACATCCACAATTGGGTATGTCACATCTCCATGGACATCATCTAATCAAAAGATTCTTGCCTACATTGTTAAATCAGGATTAAAAGAAACAGCTGCTGTATTAGTTAGGGTTCTCTAGAGAAACGGAATCAACAGGGAATACTTGCAAATATAAAATTTATAAAAGTGTCTCACGTGACCGCAGGAACGCAGAGTCCAGATCCACAGGGCAGGCTGTGAAGCCGACGACTCCGATGGAGGGTCTGGATGAACTCCGCAGGAGAGGCTCACCAGCCGAAGCAGGAATGGGGTCTGTCTCCTCTGAGTCCTCCTTAAAAGGCTTCCCGTGATTAGATTTAGCATCACTAATTGTAGAAGACACTCCCCTTTGGCTGATTACAAATGGAATCAGCTGTGGATGCAGCTGACATGATCATGACCTAATCCTATGAAATGTCCTCATTGCAACAGACAGGCCAGTACTTGCCCAATCAGATAAACAGCTACCACAACTTGGCCGAATTGACACATGTCCCTAACCATGACAGCTGCCTTCACCAGATGGAAACAGAATTAAAACATGGCTTTTCTAGAGTACATAATAGTTTCAAACCGGCACAAGTAGTGTTTTAAAAATCCACAGATAACAGAATAATGAAGTTTCTTAGCCTAAATATATATAAGCTTACCTTTAAATTAAGAGTTTTTAAATTTGCTTGCAAGAAATTATAATGCCACACAAAAGGCTTATCCTAATTTTTGAGAATTTGGTGGTAGAAAACAGTGATGTGACCAACTGAAAAAGTACCAGAAATGTATCTATAACTATATTCTGAGTGGGAAGGGTATCAGATCTGGATTCAGTGTTTTGGATGAAATAATGAATGGCTCCAAATATCTGAAGCAGAAAATGTTAGTAAATTGTCAAGTATTTGGTCTAATTTTCTCCTTCAGACTCTTTTCCTTTGTTTTCTATGCCATCTAAAGACCGAGACCTTGATTTTCCTTTTTTATTTTATTTTTTATTTTTTTCATTTTTTCACATGGGCATGCACCGGAAATCGAACCCAGGTCCTCTGGCTTGGCAGGCAAGCATTCTTGCTTGCTGAGCCACCGTGGCCTGCTCTTGATTTTCCTTTTACTGCATGAGAATAACTTGTACCCAGGACTTTGATATATTCAGAATTTGCTTATGTTAGAGAGTTTAAGGCTGTTAATGATAATAGACCTTCACTTGGGTTGAGGATTGCATGAAGAGTAAATTAAAGAGCCATGACTGTCAATGTCAGAATACATTATTACTGATCTAGACAACCTGTCAGGTCTCCTTTACTATTTAATTATGTCAAGAATGTTTCTGAAATATTTCCTTCCTTTATATGGCTTAGCTCTAGCAAAGGTCACACAACAATAGAAGATGATGCGACCACAGTATGACTTGATGGTGTTGGAATTACATTGACCTGGGTTCAAATCACAGTTCCTTCATTGCTGTGGAGGAGCTATCCATACCACAGCTTCCTCTTCTTTAGGTGGAGCTATTATTTCATCCCTCATAGGATTGATATGAAAGTTAAATAAAATAAAATGGATGAAATTTTTTGCACACTGCCTGTTAAGTAGTAGGTGCCTTTTAAGACAAATGTTTGGTTTTCTTGCCCCTGCTAAACTCCTTAAGACTATAAATAGCTTGACGGAAACTGTCTTCCTCATTTTTGTGCTACTTAGCATGCTCAGAACAACACCTGATAAATAGCAGGTATTCAGTAAATGCTTTTCCAGTGAGTGAATGAGTTACAGGTACATACACACTTGGTCGCCCAAGCTATGTTGCTTCTCTTTGCTGGAATCTTGCAAAGAAGAGTATAGTTGATCATAGGGCCTTTCTCTTACACCGAGGTTGCAATTTTGCTGCCACTCACAACCCCTTAATTGTCTCATGTCTTCAGGGAAACATTAAATTACTCCTCTTTAGCCAGTTTGGTCACTAAATATCTGGTTCAAACATCCTTGGGTGTTCAGATAACCTTGTGTGATCCAGATTCCTAGAATGGCCCAGCAGCATCCTGACTTCCTTGAATTCCTTCATTTGAAACCAAGCCAGTATATTTGGTGTGTTTGTGACTCTGACCTGTGTCCCAGGAATGCAGATTCTGTTGAATGTAGGTTGACCTGACTTTGTTATATCAGAAATTTCTTATTCAAATGAAAGTCTTTCCTCTGCTATCTGAAATCGGTTGAAACAAGAAATGAAGTTTATCTACTGAAGAAAGAATATTTTTTACAAGGTAGCTAGAACTTGAGCTTCCTATGTAAGCTTTTTAAACCTGTGAATGGAACCATACTGCTGCATCCAAAATTTACCCACTTTTGACCTTCTGGAGAACTTTTCTCATCTCCTTTCTATTCTATTCTTTGAATACAAATTTTTCTTCACTTTTTTTCTTCTTCCCTCACCTCTCTTCCGTTACTCTTCTTGATTGATTTCCCTGAAGCCCTTTAGGGCTGGTCGTTGACCATTGTCAGGTTATCCAGTAATACAGACTGCAGCTCATTAGCCATATGAAAGAGGACCATATTCTTCAGTGAGCTGGGGTATGTAGAGCGCTTGAGAATGAGGTGCTAATTGGCCAAGTTTTTTGTCAAAGCTTTAGAAACTTTAAGGGGCCCTTGAATGCTCTGAAATTACTTGCAGAACCTCTGAGACGAGGGACCATTATTTTATTCAAATTCTCTGAGGCAGAAATTTTAAAACGCCTAAGTAAGAACTACTGTGATCAGAATATTGTTATTATAGAGGCAGTTCTTGATTTGGGGGTGTTTGATTTTTATATCCCACATTTTCAAGCATTTTGAGGTAATTAGAGTAGTGTAGTGCCCAGACACTGAAGCTAGATTGCCTGAGTTTGCGCCCCAGCTCTGCCACTTGCTGTCCATGTGTCCTTGGGCACCTAACTTCCCTGTACGTCAAATTTCCTAGCTATGAAGTGGAGATCATAATCCTAACTCAAAGGATTTAATAAGTGGGGGAATGAACACTTTTTCCTTCTACCAAAATATCATGTAATGGGTGTATGGGTGGTTTAGTGGTAGAATGCTTGCCTGCCATGCTGGAAACTGGGCTCAGTTCCCAGCCCATACCACCCCCATACCACCCCCCAAAAGAATACATTGTGTAAAAACGGAGAGAACTCAATGACCAGTCCTTTCCGAACCTGTTGTATTTCTGAAAGTTATGCTCTTTTTCCCTGTTCCTGACAGAAACATCTGGAAAGATGTAGGCTCATCCCATTCTTTTGTATACTTAACAGACTTCACTCCTAGTAAACAGACCAAATACTTCTACTAAGGCTTTTTTTTTTTTAAACATGGGCAGGTACCAGGAATTGGTCCTGGGTCTCCAGCGTGGCAGGTGAGAACTCTGTCTGCTGAGCCACCATGGCCCACCGAAGGCTATTTTTTTTAACTTAAAAAAATAAAAATGTCCCCAACCCCAGTAGGTCTAGTCTTGATAATGAGTTTTGATTTTGTACTTTCTGAGTTAATAGTTAAAATACTGCCATGATTCTAGTGACTTCTCCCTCCCACTTTCTATAGTAACCTTTTTTTGTATGATTTCAGGGGTTCAACTAGATGTAGCTTCACTATCTGTGGATCAAGAAGTTCTATTAAAAGTTAAAACTGAAATTGAAGAAGAGCTAAAATCCCTGGACAAAGAAATTTCTGAAGGTCTGTTTGTTCTTATTTACCTAGTTAATTAGTAGGTTCTGTTTTGGTACGGTTTAATATCTATTGTTTTCTACAGTAAAGTGTTCTCAATATTACATAACTTACATTGACATAGAATTGTAAGGGTGAGACTAGAAGATAGCCTTTCTCTTTCCTGGGGGATATATCTATAAAAGTTCCTCAGCTATACCCAGCGGTTTAGATGTAGCTCTTGGTATTAAGTAAGGGGCCAAATGATCACTTTAAGGTCTTTTTCATTCAACATGGTTTGATTTGTAATTATATATTTATATACCAGTTATAACATTAAAGGAAAAAAAAATAATCTGCTCATTTTTTCTGTGTACATGCTATATATAGTTATAATAGTAATGTTCGTCATTTTGTAGCCACATTTTTTGCGCTTAACATTGCATCATAAACTTTTTTAGTAGTTATTTCACTAACTGCAAGAAACTCCATTGATTGAACAAGTATTTTCACAGTTGTTCCCCTATGAGTAAGGGCAGCACTTGGGGTTTTTTTTTTGCCTCTCTTGTCTTCCATAAGTAATACGGCGTTGAATATCTTGCCCAATGATTTTTTCTTTTACAGCTTTATTGAGATATATTTCTCATACAGTATGGTCCATCCTATTAAATTATACAGTTCATTGGTTTTTAGTATATTCTCTGTTGTGTAACCATAGATTACAGTCTAATTTTAGAACATTTTCAAACCCCCCCAAAAAAAATTCCATGTACATTAACAATCACTTCCTATTCTCACTGCTTTTACCCCAAGCAACCATTATTCTACTTTCTGTCTCTGGATTAGCCTATTCTGGACATTTCATATAAATGGAATCAAACATTATGTTGTCTTTTGTGTCTGATGTCTTTCATTAGTATCATGTTTTCAAGGTTCATCCATGTTGTAGCATGTATCAGGACTTCATTCCTGTATAAGGCCGAATAACATTCCCTTGTATGGGTATGCCATATTTTGTTTATCCATTCATCAGTTAATGAACATTTATGTTGTTTTCACTTTTTGACTTACAGGTTTAATACTTCCACTTTTTGACTTATAGGTTTAATGCTGCTGTGAATATTCATGTACCAGTTTTTGCATGGACATATGTTGCCCAATAATCTTTAAGAAGAAAAATTAGAAATTGTATTTAGTTCACAGAGAAAGAATACCAATAAAAATTTACAAATAATCCAGAAACCTAATGTTAGTTTTCTCTTTTATATATTTTTTCTAATACTGATATTTTTAACTGATTAAAATTTCTGGCTCTCTCTTAAGCCTTTGTCCATATTCTGATAATAGCAGACTTCTGAGTAGTTACAGAAGGAAAAAAGCAACAGAAGGCTTAAATACACTCATTTACAGAATCCCGTAATATCCAACATGGATCAATAAAATGGAAGACCTCACGATTACTCAGAACAGCAGCATATTTGTGAACTTTGCAGCTGTTTGATTCTTTCTTTGAGGCAAGCACTTTCTAAAGAAGTACATACTTAACTCTGTGGTAAAATGTGTAGACTTCTAGGAGCAATAGGTTAACATTAGATGGATATAATAATATTTTTTGAAAGTGATTGATAACTTTTAGGTGTTAATTCCTCGATTTTTGTCCTTTCTTCTTTTTTGATATAGGCATTTAGGGCAATAAATTTCCCTCTCAGCACTACCTTTGCTGCATCCCATAAATTTTCAGATGTTGTGTTTTCATTTTCATTTGCTTTGATATATTTATTAACTTCTTTTGTAATTTCCTTGACCGACTGATTATTTAAGAGTATGTTGTTGAGCCTCCAAATTTGTGAATTTTCTGACACTCTGCCTATTATTGATTTCCAACTTCATTCCTTTATGATCTGAGAACGTGTTTTGTATGATTTCAATCTTTTTAAATTTATTGAGACTTGCTTTGTGACCCAGCATATGGTCTATCTTTGAGAATGATCCATGAGCACTTGAGAAGAAGGTGTATCCTGCTGTTGTGGGATGTAATGTTCATTAAGAAGCTCCCCAAAAAGAAAAGTCCAGGACCAGATGGCTTTACATGTGAATTCCACCAAATATTCCAGAAGGAATTAGTACCAATGCTGCTTAAACTCTTCAAAAAAATTGAAGAGGAGAGAAAGCTACCTAACTCATTCTATGAAGCCAACATCACTCTCATACCAAAGCCAGACAAAGATATTACAAGAAAAGAAAACTGCAGACCAATCTCTCTAATGAATATATATGTAAAAATCCTCAACAAAATTCTAGCAAATCAAATCCAGCAACACATTAAAAGAATTATACACCATGACCAAGTAGGATTCATCCTAGGTATGCAAGGATGATTCAACATAAGAAAATCACTTTATGTAATACACCATAGCAAATCAAAGCAGAAAAACCACATGATCATCTTGACTGATGCAGAAAAGGCATTTGACAAAATTCAACATCCTTTCTTGTGAAAACACTTCAAAGGATTGGAATAGAAGGGAACTTCCTCAACATGATAAAGAGAATATATGAAAAGCCCACAGCTAACATCATCCTCAATGGGGAAAAACTGAAAACTTTCCCCCCAAGATCAGGAACAAGACAAAGATGTCCACTATTACTACTGTTATTCAACACTGTGTTGGAAGTTCTAGCCAGAGCAATTAGACAAGAAAAAGAAATACAAGGCATCAGAATTGGAAAAGAAAAAGTAAAACTCTTACTGTTTGCAGATAATATGCTAGTATATTTTGAAAACCCCCAAAAAATCCACAGCAGAACTACTAGAGCTAATAAGTGAGTACAGCAAAGTGGCAGGTTACAAGATCAACAACAAAAATCGGTAGTGTTTCTATACACTAGTAATGAACAATATGAGGGGGAAATCAAGAAAAAAGTTCCATTTACAATTGCAACCAAAAGAATAAAATATTTAGGAATAAATTTAAAGAGACAAAAAACCTATATAAAGAAAACTACAAGGAATTGTTAAAAGAAATCACAGAAGACCTAAGTAAATGGAAGGGCATACCGTGTTCATGCATTTAGTCATGAAGGCTAAATAGAGTTAAGATGTCAAGTCTACCTAAATTGATTTACAGATTCAATGCAATACCAATTTGAATCCCAAAAATTTAATTTTCAGAAATAGAAAAACCAATATCCGAATTTACATGGAAGGGCAGGGTGCCCTGAATAGCTAAAAGTATCCTAAGAAAGGAAAATGAAGTGGGAGGTCTCATGCTACCTGACTTTAAGGCGTACTATGAAGCTACAGTGGTCAAAACAGCATGGTACTGCCATAAAGATAGATATACTGACCAATGAAATTGAATAGAGTGTTCAGGTATAGACCCACTCATCTGTGGACAATTGATCTTTGATAAGGCAATCAAACCAACTCACCTGGGACAGAACAGTCTCTTCAATAAATGGTGCCTGGAGAACTGGATATCCACATGCAAAAGAATGAAAAAAGAATCCATATCTTACTCCCTCTGCAAAAATTAACTCAAAATGGATCAAAGTCTTACATATTAGCTCTAGGACCATAAAGCTTTTAGAAGAAAATGTAGGAAAATATCTTATAAATCTTATCATAGGAGGCGGTTTTATAGACCCAAAGCAAGAGCACTGAAGAAAGAAAGAAATAAATGGGAACTCTTCAAAATTAAACACTTTTGTGCATCAAAGAACTAAGCATCAAGGGATTGAGAAAATCTTCTCGACCAAAAACGGGAAGAGCGAGATGAGAGAAAATAAAGTGTCAATGGCTGAGAGATTCCAAACAGAGACGAGACGTTATCCTGGAGGTTATTTTTACGCATTAAATAGATATCACCTTGTTAGACAAGATATAATGGAGAGGCTGGAGGGAACTGCCTGAAAATGTGGAGCTGTGCTCCGGTGGCCATGTTTCTTGAAGATAATTAATTGTATGATGATATGGCTGCCGCCGTGTGACTGTGTGGTTGTGAGAGCCTTGTGTCTGATGCTCCTTTTGTCTACCTTATCGACGGACAAGTAAAACATGTGGATTAAAAATAAATAAATAATAGGGGGAACAAATGTTCAAATAAATTTAGTAGATTGAAATGCTGTTGATCGGTGAAGGGGAGGGGTAAGGGATGTGATGTGTGTGAATTTTCTTCTGTTTTCTTTTTATTGCTTTTTCTGAATTGATGTAGATGTTCTAAGAAGTGATCATGATAGTGAATATACAACTATGTGATGATAGTGTGAGTTATTGATTATATAACAAGAATGGAATGATCATATAAGAATGTTTGTATTTGTATGTGGTTATGTATCATAAATAAAAAATAAATGTAAAAAGGAGGGATAAGGGATATGGTATGTATGAATTTTTTTCTGTTGTCTTTTTATTTCTTTTTCTGAATTGATGCAGAGTCTAAGAAATTATCATGATGATGAATATGCAACTGTGTGATGATATTGTGAATTACTGATTATATATGTAGAATGGAATGGTCATTTGTTATGAATGTTTGAGTTTGTTAGATATTTTTTAAATTTAAAATTAATAAAAAAATAAAACAGATTTCTAGAGATACCAAGTTTTTGTTTTTATAATATTTGGATACCCCTAACTGGATTATAAGTGCAAAGAAGCAACTACTCAGAAAACAGGAATCATGGTTATTTTGGAGGGAGGGGTGGGACTATAAATTTGGGGCATGTAGAGGGCTTCTGGAGTGAATGACAGTTCTGTTCTTGTCATGGGTGGTGATTCAAAAGGATATATCCCTTAAGATAATTCACTAAGCTGTACATTTGAATAGTTTTCTATATCTGAGCTTCATTCTAATGTATGAATTGAAGACCTATTAATTTTTGTTTTCCAGAAAAAATAAATGTCTATAATGATTATCTGACCTTTTTATCTGATGCATAACTATTTGCTTGTTCCCAACAGTAGGTGTCTTAATTTCCCAGGCTTTTTTAACAAAACTTTATTTTTTAAAAATAATCACAGCTAACCTTTACTGAGCATATTATACATTTACATGTTTACTTTTCATACGTGATACCTCCAGCGTATTTTATATACATACTTATTTCATATATATATATATATATATATATTAAATAACTTAACCCTACGAAGTAGATATTATTATTATCTCCAGTTTGCAGAAAACAAAGTTGAGACATTGAGAGATTAGTAGCTTGCCCTAGGTAAGGAATCAGCAAACATTTTCTACAAAGGGGCCAGAAAGCAAATATTTTAGTCTGGCCACATTGTCCCTGTCACAACTACCAATTGCTGCCACAGCATGAAAATAGCTGTAACAACAGGTGAACAAATGTGAGTGTGGCTGTGCTCCAGTAAACTCTATTATGGACACTGGATTTTGTATTTCATTTAATTTTTACATTTCAGGAAATAGTATTTATTTTTTAAAAACAATTTTGAAATGTAGGAATCATTCTTGGCTCACTGGCCTTACAAATATTCCCTGTGGGTAGATTTGGCCCATAGCTTATTGACTCCTGCCCTACCTCATTCAGCTAGGATAGCACAACTTTTTATGTTGTTTGTTACATTAGATTTTCTTCTGCTTGTCTCCAGGCTTTGCCAGCACAGGCTTTGACCGTCATACCTCTCCAGTGTTCAGCCCTGCTAACCCAGAAAGCTCAATAGAAGACTGCTTGGCCCATCTTGGAGAAAGAGTATCACAGGAACTGAAAGATCCTCTGCATAAAGCATTACAAATGCTCCTCAGCCAGTGAGTTACCATTTCTTAGTGGGAATGTGCTTCTCTAGGTAGTCTCTATAGCTCTCAGGCAGTTAAGGCTTTGTTTTAGGTGAATAGTGTCACTTCTTTTCTCTATTATTTTCCTTCAGTTTTTCTTTTACCTTCCCAAAGTAGCTGTCTTTGTGTTTTTCAGTGACAACTTTGTATCAAAGAAGTGATTTAGTTGTCCTAACAGGAATTTGTTAATTTCTGTTTACTTGTAGAACTATCAGGTTTCAGCAAATACTTTTACTAAATTGTATGTATAAGTTATTTTATTTGTTCTGACCACTTTTTACTACCCTTCCTCCTGGCAGCCAACATAAAATAATGACTAGGGTTTTATATATTGCATTGTATGGTAGGATTAACGTTATATATCTGTATTTTGGATATACCAACTGTTGTTAAACTTTGGGGTTGCATATCTGCCTCTTGAACTACTTTCATATTCTTAGAGTGGGAACTTATCTCCCAGCTGTGGTTCTGACCATTAAAGCTAAAGGCAAGAAGGAAATAATAGTGAAAATATATTAAAATTGAGCCAAGTCATTTATTGTAAATCTTAAAAATTCATTTCCCCTAATTCTGTGCTGAGAATCATTAAGGAATTAATACTCATCAGAAAAAATATTTGTTTTTATGAAGATTGACAACTTTCTAAAACATGGTGAAGACTTCCTTCACTGAAAGGACCACAGTTCAGATGCCCTAAGATGTAGTAAGTTAATTCCTTACTTTCAAACAGGCGAAGTTTATCATTTACCATAGTTAGAAGGAAGCGATTTGGATTTTAGAAAGATTCAGTTTACTGCTTATTCTGATGAATTGAGCAAATGTGAAAATCATTTAAGGAAGGAGTGAAATGAAAACATTTTTGGATTCTCTTAATGTTTTATATAGAAAAGTTTAAAAATAACTGTGGAGAAAAGGAAAATGTTTATGGAGCCTTAGGATTCCACCGAGGTAGCTTAAGGGGCCCATGTAAAGATGAGGGATAGGTTGAAGAGTTGAGTGGGTGGGGCTTATTGGGGTCTCCCCATTATTCTTCAACCAGAGCAGTTATACTTTCAGCTATTTTATAGAGAGAGGTTTAATAAAGATGTGAAGAAAGAAAGGTACTTTACAAAAAAATAAAACATAAACGAATGTAAAAACTATTGAGGCTGGGAGTAGCAGTATTATAAAGTATTAAAACAGTATTATAAAGGGAAAAAATAATGTTGTTTTTGGAGTCCTTTTCATAATTTAAAGGAAAATTTTCTTTTCTTATTGAAAAGTAAATTTTACTTAAAAGAAAATAGTCTTGGGTGAATACTCTGTTTTTCTCCAAACCCTGAATACTGATATAGTTGGTTTTTTAAGTGTTGCCTCTGGTTGCATATTAAATTCAGGTCTCTTTATGAATAAATATTCTTTTATAATTCTACTTTGAAAGTTTTTAAGCTTTATTTCTAATGCCTTAAAATAACTAACCGATAACAAATCAGAAGTACTATACAGCTTGAAGGTAATATTTTTAAAGGCAGAATATATCACTTATCTTCCACACTGTTTTGTTAAAATGAAAAATTATTCCTGAACTCCTTGAACTCCTCATGTAGAAGAGCACCAACAAAAAAGTACCCACCCCTTGTTTTTGCTCTATTCTAAATAATATCTTGTTAGGTAGGACTGGCCATTCAACTACTTTCTTTTCTTTGCGTTAGATTTCCTTTGAATGTTTTAATCTGCTGGATCACTTATGTACATATATATGTGTGTACATATAACGTTTCAAATCATGTTTCATTCTGAAGGATGCTAAAATTACTTTAGCCTGATAGACAAACTACCAATAAAAACTACTGTGACCCATCGTCAAACAGTTCAGGAAAGGAAGTGAAGGGACTGATATACACAAGTAATGCTTTAGGGAGAATATAGGTAGGTAGACCTTATAGTATCTGCAGAAGTTTGAGTTTTATAAAAATCTATTAGCCCAGACTTCTAAAAGTCTAAAGTTTACTTTAATGGGAATGTGATGTCAGGAGGGTAGGCGTAACATCTTATCATTAAAAAGGTCATCACGGATAACTCATCTTTTTTCAGCATCGCTGTAGTATTGATCTTTTATACGAGAATGGTACCTCTGTCACTAGAAGTTTTCTGATGGATCTAGACCACTGCTATCCCCTAGAAATATAATGCAAATCACATTTGTTATTTTAAATTTTCTAGCAGTCACATAAAAAAAAGTGGAAATAAAGAGTAAAGTGAAATTTTTTTTTAATTTTATTAATATATTTTATTTAACCCAGTTTGTCTAAAACATTATTTTAACAACTAATCAGTATAAAAATTACTAATGAGATATTTCATGTTCTTTTCTTTTATGATTAAGTCTTGGAATCTGGTGTGTATATTATACCTTCAGCGCAAATGCTTATTTGCTACATATAGCATCTAGACATTGTCATGGCAGATGTCAAAATTCTAACTAAAGTGGGAGCAGAGGTATGGTTTTTGGAGCCAGATAAGTTGAGGTGAATTCCTCCTCTGCTTCTTGCCACCTATAAGGTTTTGGGATAGTTTCTTAAGCTTTTCTCAGCTTTGGTTTCTTAAGATGTAATATAATAATATGTAATATAATGTATGCTGTAAACATATAAAAATATAAACTAACATAGTAGGCTACCAATAAGTGATATCTGTTACTAATCTTAGGGAACAGAGTGGTCAGAGTAAAAATTCCTTTTGGAGTGGGATTTTTAAATTCTGTAAAAGCAGGATTCCTCTTTCTCCTTTTTCCACACGATAAAATTTTGCCCCCAAAAGAGGAGGGAGGTGTAAATCTTATTAACTCTATTATTCAAGCAATGTATGCCTTCATATGTTACTTGGTATCAGGTATTGCTTTTTTCTTCATTTGCACATGAAATTGGCCCTTAGAATATATTACTTAAAGTTGACCCAGAAATGAGTGAGGAAGTTTTGTTATCATCGTTCAACAATTTGAACTTTTGGTGTGAATAGGACTTACATGAAAGTAATCTCTACCCTCTAAGATTTTATATCATAAGATTCCAAGTTAAAAGTGGAGCTCTGATATTACCCTTGTTTATTACAACTCCATGTATCCTTAATTTGAAAAGTCATACAGGTGATGTCCCTTTAGTTCATCAATATTTTAGATGATTTGTCTTTTTAAAAAATTAAAATTGTGCTTTTACTTTTATTAATGAGATAATTTTTATTTATTATTTGATCTTAACAATAATCCAATTATTTATATGCATCATAGAAGTCCTACCAAATACGTTTCAAGCAATTACAAAGTAATTATTAGGATAAGTGTTTATATAACTGTTCTCCCAAGCTGTTAGCATATATTTGCCTATAGGGAATGCTTGAAGAAAAATGCATACCACAGTTAAAAGTTTCATCTTATTCAAAACAATTTGTTGAATATTCCTTGTCATTTAAGCAAAGAATTGAGTAACATTCTAGTGACTGTATTTATTCATCTGGAAATTTAGAATTATCCTTCTTTGTGACACAGACTTTTAAAAAATTTCTACAGGCCAGTGACATATCAGTCATATCGGGAATGTACGCAGGAGACTGCAGTTCATGCCAGCGGCTGGAATAAGGTATTAACCAAATTATATTTTCTCTCACAAGATTTTAGTGTGCTAATGATAAAGTACAGGAGGAATTGCTAGCATCGTAAAAGAAGAAACTGTCGAAGCTTATTATTTCGTGTATAAATAAAGCCAACTATGTTAAGTAGATTCATTTGTTTTATTAATGCTGCTAAGGTCCTGTTTGACTTAAAAATATTCCTACCATAGTTTACCACTTTTCCTTCTTATCTGTCCTGAATTTCCTGTTATTTCTTTATTTCTCTGTGTTAGACATGACACCTCCAGATGGTTATTTGTTAACATTTGCATCTGTCTTAGGAGGGAAAGACTAAGGACTTCTATTTGGAAGACTGCCTTTTCTGGTTCTCTTAAACAAACACCACTTGCATTTCATTGTTTACAAAGTGTTTCATGTCACATCTCATTTGATCATCACAGTTGTCCTTTGCAGAAGGCAGAATCGGGTTCAGTAACTTTTGTTACTTAATTATATATCTATTTATTTATTTAGACTAGGTAAATAATCAGAGAAAAAAAGTTAAATGACTTGCATAGGACCCCTTGACTAGTAAGTATTTGAGCCAACACAGACGCTAAGGACTTCTCATTCCAGCTTCAGTGTCTTTTCCACTGTACCATACATACTGTTTATCCATTTTATCCATTATCTCAGACTGTTTATTGCTTTTACAAGCAAGAGCATCTAAGGGGCTGCAATAGGTGATATCTAAACTTGATATGAGGAAGAAGTATGGCCCTTAGTGATAGGTTGCTGGGGATGAACAAATCCAGTAAAATAGTCACCTCTACTCATAATTGTTTATAATGTGGGTCAGACTATATATACACCAAATTGATGTATGTTTTTTAACTTACCTTAAGGCTTTGGAGGCATGGCAGAGTAGTAATTAGCAACATCGGCTTTGTTATCAGACTCATTTCAAATCTCAGTTTTGCCTTGGACTGGATTTGTATCTTTGGACAGATTAAGCTCTCTAAACCTTAGTTTTCTCATCTGTTTGATGGAGATGATACTACTAACCTCATGAGTTTTGTTAAAATTAAATGAGATATTTGTTTCCCGGTACCTGCCCATGCAAAAAAAAAAAAAAATTGAGATAGTATATGTTAAGTGCTTTTTTGATAGAGAAGTTGTAGTTTACAGAAAAATGATGCATAAAATGCTGCATCCCCATATACCCCCTATTAATAACACCTTGCATTGGTGTTGTACATTTGTTACTATTGATGAAAGAACATTTTTATAATTGAACTGTTAGTTATAGTCCATAATTTACATTACAGCTCACCGTGTTGTTGTACAATCCTATGGTGTTTTTTTTTATAATTTTTATTCTAGTAATATATATATAGCCTAAAATTTCTCTTCTTCAACACATTCAAATATATGCAGTACTTTTAATTACGTTTACAACGCTGTACTACATCACCACCATCCATTAACAGAAATATTTTATTAGTTTTAACAAATGAGACCTTGTTCTCAAATGGTCACTATTACAGAGTTCTTTCTAGTTTGCTACTTAACTATAAATCTTTTGTTAAATATGTGACCGTTTGCTTCAGTTGCTTTTTTGGAAGAAAAAAAAAACTCATGTGGCCATTTGAAATAGTTTTTATAAATTAATAAATAAGCTTGGTTAAGATATATTTCTTATGATATCCACAGATATTTAGATATCTAATATTGTTTTCCCTACTTTGTATTCTCTTTGTGTCACTTCTGTCTAGTGACTGTTATAATCAATTCTTGTGTACCACCACCTCACCCCACCCCAGTCCTAGCTAGGACTGTCCTCAGAAATCAGAGTAAACCCCAGTGTTCACTTTCTTTACTCTGCCTTTTTTCCCATTCCCTCTTTCTTTTTAGTCCATTTCTAGGCAAGGGACCAACTACTGACTTTCAAGTTATGTCTTGAATACCTTATATAAATGAAGTATGCTGACTAGAATGTTACTTGTGCTGCTGAGTCCTGTATTACTCTCCTTTTAAGTCTTCTGTGGCTGGAAAGAACATGGCTTATGATAACAGGTGATTAAATGAATGCCTCCCCCCCCCATCAAAATCACATTGACTGATACGAAGCAGTGAGCTCATATTTTATATTTAGCATCAAATATGAAATTGAATTTAATAAATGTTTTCAAAATTCTAATATAACTTTATATGACCTATAACCATAAGTAAATGTGGCTCAAATGAGACACTCATCAGAAGAGAAAAAATGTCTATAAAGCATGGCAAGTTAGGGCAAACCGAATATCAGTTCATATGAGATTGGATTTTCAAGGCATCATGATGGAATACTTTTTTTTTGGTATGCTGTGTAATGGGAGGTCACAGTTCATTCTTTTCCGTGTGAATAGCCTGTATTACAGCACCATTTGTTTCTTTTTTTAGAGTGCATGAGCTGAGAATCAAACCTTGGTCTTCATGCATGTCAGGCGAGAATGCTACCACTGAACTACCTATGCCCCCATAGAATGCTTTTTAAATATATCGGAAGACGTGGAATGAAATGAAAAACTGTTTACAAATCTATGTTTACAGCACCATCTTCTCTTTGTTAAAGAAAAAAAAGTACATGTATAAAAGCCAAATACATAGAGTATATATGCCTAGAAAAAGAATTGGAGTGATATGTGCCAAAATACTGAATAATTTGTAATAGTTATCAGACACCCTATATCATCCTTTAGAAAAGTACATAGCAAAGATAAATGAACTATTTGTCACATTTAATTTTTAGCAGTATATTAACTTACTAATCTAAAATATTTTCTTAAATTTTCAAGCATACTCAAAAGCACTGAGAGTAGTATAACAAATCCCATGTATCCCTCATTCAGCTTCAATAATTATCAATACATGGCTCATCTTATTTCGTCTGATCCCCTGTACACTTTTCCCACTCTCCTCCCAGATTATTTTGAAGCAGATCTTAGACATCTTATCATTTTATTTTTAAATATATTAGTATTTGTTTCCAAGGCTAATGTCTTTTTTTTTTTTACCTTTGAAGTAGTTTTTGCAATAATTTATTTAATTTCTGTTGTTAATCAGTGGGACACATAGGTCTGTACAACCGCTTTCAATCATGTTCACCTGCAATATGGTAATATTACTTAAAAGACCCACTAGAGAACCGCCTTCACTTCTTTCTATTCCTTTACATCTGAGTTCAACCTCATTAGCTAACCATTCACCGATTGCTAGCTTCTATGTATTGCTAAGTCCCCTGTATTCTGTATTATAAGCCTCTGATTTACTTTACCATGGTCATAAAAGTGGAGTCATACAGTATCTATTGTTTTGTGTCTGGCTTATTTCACTCAGCATTATGTCCTCAAGGCTCATCCATCTTGTCCTGTGATTCAGGTTGTCTTTTCATCTTACTGCTATATAATATTCCATCGTATGTATATACCACATTTTTGTTAATCCATTGGTCTGTCGATGTGCATTTGGATTGTTTTCATTTTTTGACGATTGTGAATAATGCTTCTATGAACATTGGTGTTTGTTGTGTCACTGCTTTCAGCTCTTCTGGGTATATACCAAGTAATGCTATTGCTGGGTCATAGGGCAACTCAATATTTAGTTTCCTAAGGAACCACCAAATTGTCTTCTGTAGTGGCTATACCATTATACATTCCCACCAGCAGTGCATAAGTGTCCCAATTTCTCCACATCCTCTCCAACGTTTGTAGTTTCCTGTTTGTTTAATAGCAGCCAATCTTATAGGTGTGAGGTGGTATGTCATTGTAGTCTTGATCTGTATTTCTCTTATAGCTAATGAAAATGAGCGTCTGTTCATGTGCTTTAAAGCCATCTGTATTTGCTCTTCAGAAAAATACCTGTTCATGTCTTTAGCTCATTTTATAATTGGGTTGTTTGTTCTTTTGTTGTTGAGTTGTATGATTTCTTTATGTATGCAGGACAACAAAACCTTTGTCTGATGTGTGATTTCCAAATATTTTTTCCCATTGAGTTGACTGCCTCTTCACCTTTTTGACAGAGTCTTTTGAGGTGCAGAAGAATTTGATTTTGAGGCATTCCCGTTTATGTATTTTGTTCTTTTGTGCTTGTGCTTTGGGTGTAAAGTTTGGAAGCTACCTTGTATTACTAGATCTTGAAGATGTTTCCCTTCATTTTCTTCTAAAAGCTTTATGTTCCTAGTTCTTATATTTGGGTGTTTAATCCACTCTAAATTAATTTTTGTATAGTGTGTAACATAAGAGTCCTCTTTAAATCTTTTGGCTATTGATGTCCAATTCCCCCATGCCCGTTTATTGTAAAGGCTATTTTGTCCCAGTTCAGTGGATTTGGGGGCCTTGTCAAAAATCAGTTGGCCATAGATTTGGTGGTCTATTTCTGCACTCTCGATTCAATTCCATTGGTCAATACTTCTGTCTTTGTGCCAGTATCATGCTGTTTTAACCACTGTGGCTTTATAGTCAGTTTTAAAGTCAGGAAGTATTACTCCTCCTACTTTGTTCTTTTTCAGAATGCTTTAGCTATTCAGAGTCTCTTTCCCTTCTAGATGAATTTGGTAACTAGTTTTTCCAAGTCTTCAAAGTAGGTTGTTGGAATTTTTATTGGTACTGTGTTGAGTCTGTAGATCAATTTGGGTAGAATTGACATCTACCCAAATTGTATTTAACCTTCCTATCCATGAGCAGAGAATGTCTTTCCTTCAACTTAGATCCTTTTTTATTTCTTTTAGCAGTGTTATGTAGTTTTCTATGTACAAGTTGTTTATGTCCTGTTCTAGTTTGCTAGCTGCTGCAATGCAATATACCAGAAACAGAATGGATTTTAAAGGGGGAAATTTAATAAATTTCTAGTTTACAGTTTTAAGGCCGACAAAATGTCCCAATTAAAACAAGTCTATAGAAATGTCCAATTTAAGGCATTCAGGGAAAGATAATTTGGTTCAAGAAGGCAGATGAAGTTCAGGGTTTCTCTCTCAGCACGTGGCGAACACAGTGTCATCTGCTGGCTTTCTCTCCTGGCTTCCTGTTTCATGAAGCTCCCCGGCAGGCATTTTCCTTCTTTTCTATCTCCAAAGGTCACTGGCTAGTGGACTCTCTCCTTCTCGTGGCTATGTCATTCTCTGCTCTCTCAGAATCTCTCCTTTTCTCCATAATGCTTACTCTTTTATAGGGTTCCAGTAAACTAATCAAGACCCACCTGGAATGGGTGGAGACATGTCTCTACCTGATCCAATTTAAGAAGCACTCTTGATTGAGTCACATCTCCAGGGAGATGATCTAATTACAGTTTTCAAGCATACAGTACTGAATAGGGATTAGAAGAAATGGCTGCCTTTACAAAATGGGATTAGGATTAAAACATGGCTTTTCTAGGATACATACATCATTTCAAGCCAGCACAGGGTGTAATGACCAATATATGTCTTTTTAGGTCTAATTCATTTATCAAAGTTGTTTAACTTCTCCATTTCCTTGTTGATCCTGTGTCTGGTTGTTCTATCTCTAGAGTAGAGTGGTGTATTGAAGTGTCTTACTATTATTGTTGAAGGATCTATAATTCCCTTCAGTTTTACCATTTTCTGTCTCATGTACTTTGTTAACTCCTTCATTGGGAGCATAAAGATTTATGATTGTTATATTTTCTTGGTGAATTGTCCCTTTAATTTATATATAGTGTCCTTCTTTGTCTCTTATGATGTCTTTACATTTAAAGTCTATTTTTTCCGATATTAATATAGCTACTCCTGCTTTCTTTTGATTACAACTTGCGTGGAACATCTTCTTCCATCCTTACACTTTCATCTGTTTGTATCCTGTGTCTGAGATAAGTGTCTTATAAGCAGCATACAGTTGGATTATGTCTTTTAATCCATTCTTCCAATCTGTATCTTTTAATTGGTAAATTTAGTCCGTTAACATTCAGAGTAATTACTGAAAAGGCGTTTCTTGAATCAACCATTTTATCTTTTGGATTTTATTTGTTTTCTATATATTCTTTCCTCTCTTTCTCTTTTTATCCTGTAAGTTAACCTTACTAGTACTCTTCAGTTCTGTGCTCTCCTCCAAACCTCACTGTGTTGTCTTTTTTTTATTCAACTGACATAGCTCCTTTAGTATTTCTTGTAGGTCCTGTCTCTTTTTGAGGAATTCTTTCAGGAGTTGTTTGTGAAAATTTTAATCTCTCCCTCAGTTTTGAAGGACAATTTGGCTGGGTACAGAATTCTTGTCTGGAAGTCGTTCCCTTTCAGGATCTTAAGTATATCTTACCTCTCCCTACTCACCTCCATAGTGCCGCTTGAGTAGTCTGAACTCAATCTTATGTGGTTCCCTGATATATATAGTAGATTGTTTTTCTCTTGCTGCTTTAAGGATTTTCTGCTTCTCTTCAACATTTGACAGACGGATTAGTTTGTGTCTTAGGGAAGGCCTTTTTTGGATTTATTCTATTTGGAGATCTTTGAGCTTCTTTGATTTGCATATTTGTGTCCTTGAGGGTTTGGAAGTTTCCCCCATTATATCTTCAACTAATCTTCTTAGCCCTTTACTCTATTATTCTCTTCCTGGGACACCAATGATTCTTATATTTGTATGCTTTGTTTTGTCCATCATTTCCCTGATATCCAGTTCAAATTTTTCCATCTTTTTTGCTGTTTGCTGTTTTTTTTTTAATGCAGTTTTATTGAGATATATTCATATACCATACAAACTATCTGAACAATCACTGGCCGACAGTATCATCATAGAGTTGTATATATAGCCCCATAATCAATTTTAGAACATTTTCATTACTCCAGGAAAGAATAAAAATAAAAAGGAAAACCCAAGTCCTCCCATACCCCTGGCCTTCCCCTATTATTGGCCCATAGTTTTGGTATGGTACCTTTGTTACTGTTGATGAAAGAGCATTAACATCTTACTATTAACTATAGTCCATAGTTTGTAATAGGTACATTTTTCTCATATACCCCTCTATTATTAACTCTCTGTAGATAGTTTTTTTACTTTCATAGTAAAGAACTTTGATGTGCAAAACTTTCAAATTTTGATGAGGTCCCATTTATCTGTTTTTTTTTTTCCTTCCTTTGCTCATGCTTTTAGTATGAAGTCTAAGAAACCGTTGCCTAACTCAACGGTTTGAAGATGAAGATGCTTCCCTGTTTTCTTCTAGGGGTTTTAGAGGTTTGATTCTTCTATTTAGACCTTTTATCCACTTTGAGCTAATTTTTGGATATGGTATGAGGTAGAGGGTCTACCTTCAATCTTTTGCATATGGGTATCCAGTTTTCCCAGCACAGTTTATTAAGTGGAGTTGGCACCATCATCAGAAATCAGTTGACTGTAAATAGAAGAGTTTATATCTGAATTCTCAGCTTGACTCCATCAGTCTATATATCTGTCCCTGTGCCAGCATCCTGTGTTTTGATTACTGTAGCTTTTTAGTAAGTTTTAAAATCAGAAAGTGTGAGTCCTCCAACTTAGTTCTTGTTTTTCAAGATGATTTTGGCTATTGGGGGCCTCTTACGCTTTAATGAAAATTTGATTATTGGCTTTTCCATTTCTGCAAAAAGGCTGTTGGAATTTTGGTTGGATTGCGATGAATATTTAAATCACTTTGGGTAAAATTAACATCTTATCAAAATTTAGTCTTCCAATCCATGAACACAAAATGTCCTTCTATTTTATTTATTTAGGACTTCTTTGATTTATTTTAGTAATGTTTTGTTGGCTTCAATATAAAAGTCCTTTACATCCCTGGTTAAATTTATTCCAAGATGTGTGATTCTTTTGATGCTATTATAAATGGATTTTTAAAATTTCCTTTTCAGATTGTTCATATTAGTTTATAAAAACACTACTCATTTTTGCATATTGATCTCATACCCCACCAATTTGCTGAATTCATTTATTAGCTCTAGTAATAAATGATTTTTAAAGAATTGTAGGATCATGTCTTCTGAAAATAGGGAAAGTTTTACTTCTTCCTTTCCGATTTGGATATATTTTATTTCTTTTTCTTACCTATTTTTTCTGGCTAGCACATCTAGTACAATTTTGAATCTCCTCACAATGGTGACACTGGGTACCACTTCTTCCTTATTTTAGAGAGAATGTTTTCTGTGCCATTTGCTGTTTTGAGTGTTCAGAATCAGTTGTCCTGTCCTCTGGTTCGCTCATTCTTTCTTTCTTTTTTTTTACGTGGGCAGGCACCAGGAATCGAACCCGGGTCCTCGGGCACAGCAGGCAAGCATTCTTACCTGCTGAGCCACCGTGGCCTGCCCTCGCTCATTCTTTCTTATATCTCTTCAGATCTGCTGTTGTGTGTCTCTAGTATGTTTTTTATTTGGTCTACAGTATCTTTAATCTCTGTGATATCTGCTCTTTTTCTATTTATTCTCCCAAATTCCTTTTTATGCTCTTCTAGTGTCTTTTTGATCTCCTTTATGTCATTAGCCATCCCATTTACTTTATTTAGTAGAATTATGTGAACATCTTTGATTAGTTTTTCTGTCATCTGTGTCTTTTCTGGTGTTTTAATTTGATTGTTAGGCTGGGCTATATCTGTCTGCATCATGATGTGCTTAGTGATCTCCTGCTGTCTTTGTGCCCTGTAAGTGTCTTGATTGGTTTACTTTGAAAGTTGATTTCCTTCAGTAGTCTAAAGCCTTGTATTTGCAGGTTGGATGTGGAGTAGGATGCAGGCCGCAGGGCAGGGCAGAACAGTGCGGTGATGCGTTGCAGCGCAGGTATAGGCACAGTTGCCTGTGCGCATGGGTGCCCAGTAGCAGGGAGGATGTGGCTGTGCAGGTTCACGGGTCTGGGCGGTTGGCCCTGGTGTCTGCTTGTCTCAGGCACGTGGCCCTATATGCACATGCAGCAGGTCGGTGTTGTGCCTGTGTGGGCTGGGGTTGGATGTGGCCTGGCTACGCAGGTCAGTGCTTGCCCAGAACTGAGGGAGTGTGACTAGAGCCCATGTGCATGCCCAGATCTGGGAGGACCCTAAGCAGATGTACACGTGCGTAGAGACGTGGGTGGGTGGGGTAGAGTTGCATGACTGTATGGGCTTGGGATGGGTGTAGCCTGGGAATGGACACGTAAGAACCTGCAGCCTTATGCGCTGTTGACTGCCTGCAGGGGACAGGAATGGGGAGCTAGGGCTCAGGAAGGGCAGGGCAGGGCTGCACTTTTGCAGGGAAGGTGAGTTGGGCTTGCACTGGAGTGCATGCACTTGGGGTGGGGGGCGGGTACATACACAAGGGGTTGGCAATGTGGGAATGCTTGGAATGCAGGGAGGGGAGGCAGGTGACAGGGTTCAGATGCATGGGGTGTGGGGTGAGTCGTAGGTCTCTGGGCTATGCTGGTAAGGGTAGTGTGTTCAAGGAACATGGCTTTGCTTACTTCCTATTTCCCCTCTCCCCTTCTGTGCATTTCTCAGGGCTCTGGTATTCCACGTTAGGCTATTTGCACCAGCTGGACTTTCTCTGATTCTCTACTTCTCAGTTCGTCAGCTAATATTTATTTTAGTAAACTTAAAAACTTAAAAATTTATAGCTTTGTCGTCAAGATCAGAAACATTTGTCTCTTTAGTGATTATTAATTAAAAACTGATAAAGGTGTTTTCATTTTACTACCAAATTGTAGACAAAGCTGTACCAAATGCTTAACTTGACTACAAACTGTACAGTCAAATTACTTTCACTTTACAACTACTACTTCTCTCACTACTTTACTAATTTTTTTAAATTGTTACAAAGGAATGATAAAGCTGTACCGAATAATATCATTAATATAAACCAGTTCTACAAGAGGTAAACAAATTAGCACTCAGAATAATCTTATGAAAATTATTTATTCACTCTTCAAATTGAAATTATAAAAATTCTTCTTTTTAGCTTACTGTTCTAGAAAACAAAAGAAACAAGCCTATATTCTGCAAATGGAATCAAATGATAATTTACCCTCCTCTCAACTACTTGTAAGGATGATCTCCTTTTCATTTTTAAACTTCTGTTTAAGGAATGTTCAGGAACATTTCAAAAAACATTTTGGTGGCAGTGTCTCAACAAAAAGCCTACCTATTTATATTTTGGATGTTTCAAATGGTGTCAGTAAACTGGCTAGAACAAAAAATGAAATACACGATTGTTTAAATGACTGTTGGACTATATTTAGTAGCAAGCAAGCTGCTTGCTGGTGTGTCTCGGGAGATGTCACACGGCACTGGGTAAGGGGAAAAGGAACTCCCTCTCCATTGCTGTATTCATGCAACAAGCAGCAGAAAGCAGAGTTATTCTATTAGATTGTACTCAGCTCTGCTTTCTGCCACCAGAAGATCCATTTATTGAATTTTTTCAATTTAGAATATTGGAACTTAGGGAAGGGTATGAGTTTCCCTGCTGACTGGGCTCCCATTACCTTTCAGAATACTTCCAATTGTCCATATAATTAGCTTTCCACAGTCTTACACAGCCACTATCTCCTAAAGATGCTAGTATTGTTCCTGTTCTACAGTCTTACACAGCTACCATCTCCTGAAGATGCTAGTGTTCCCATTATATTCCAACTCACCAGATCTGGAAGTTACGTTCATCAAACTGAGCCACTGCATGGATTTTGCATTTTGTTGGCCCACCAGAGGAAGTAAGTTCTTTCCTCATAGGTTTTAAAGTAAAAATCCTCACAATCTTTGGTTGCTATAGCCAGAATATGGAAAGACCACCCCAAATTTGGAGTAAACATGATATCACATACAGGGTCAGCGATGGTCATGAGAGCCTCTGCTTTTGCTGTTTCCTGGTGTTTTCATTATATTCAAAAATCTCCACCTTGGCCATTGCATTTGGACCACTGGCATCACTTCCTATAGCTATTATGGGGCAATGAGCACAGAAGCTTGAAGGATTCCAGGAAATACAGCTACAGCTCAGCTTACATGAAATCTCATGCTGCAGAGACCACTAACTGAGATTCATAACATCTTGTGCCTCATATAGTCTTATGATACCATCTCCTGTACAAGTTGTTAACATAAGAGCCATATGCTTGGGAGCACATTTTACATTGGTAACTGATGTTCTGCTTTCCACTGAAGTTGTTCTCTTCACCCATTGACTCTGTCCTTACAATTTATCATTCAGTTCTCCTACTATTTCTCTCTGAATAGCTGCTATTCAGTCAAAGGAACAGGTAACTAAAACCTGTTCAAACTTAGGATGGGCCCACATCACATGCCACGCAGATCCACTGTGTTTCTTCCAGCTAGCAGACCTTGTTGCTCTGGTCACTGGAGCAGGTTGCCATCCACTGCCCATGGAAGTCGGAAGACATCATGGATGAGCTCCTTGTGATCCACTGTGATGCTGTGCACCTTGAACACTCCCAGTGGGCCTACCTCTACTGCACTGGCCCTGTCCACCTCCCAGGAAGGAGCCCATGCACTGGAGCATGCAGATTCGCCATCCACCAAGGCCCTGACACCACACACTCTCCTGCTGCAGGCTGTAGTCTCACACATAAGTTAAAGATTTATTATATTAATTACCATCTATTTTCAGCATCCTGCATTATTGACATTCCTTTGTTCTTCCTCATGCAAAAACACTTTTAATTTGCACATTTAGTCACTATCATTATACACTCAAGGCATTCCTAGATTATACCATCTCAGTCTTTATCATCTCTTTCGTTCTGATTTCATTTGTGCCCCCAGGTCTCTTCCCTCTATCATTCTCACATTCAGCTTCATTCAGTGTATTAACATTATTGTATTACAGTTAGGTAGTATTGTGCTATCCATTTCTGAGTTTTTATATTCAGTCCTATTACACAATCTGTATCCCTTCAGGTCCAATTACCCAATATCTACCCTATTTCTATCTCCTGATGGCCTCTGTTACCAACTGAAATTCTCCAAGTTCATTCACTAATGTCAGTGAGACCATACAGTAGTTGTCCTTTTGTTTCTGGCTAATCTGACTCAGCATAATGTCCTCAAGGTACATCCATATTCTTACATACTTTTTAACTTTACTTTGTCTTACAGCTGCATAATATTCCATCGTATGTATATACCACAGCTTGTTTAGCCACTCATCTGTTGACGGACATTTGGGCTGTTTCCATCTCTTGGCAATTGTAAATGATGCTGCTGTAAACATTGCTGTGCAAATGTCGTTTGTGTTCTTGCCCTCATGTCCTCTGAGTAGATACCTAGCAATGGTATTGCCGGGTCATATGGCAATTCTATACTTAGCTTCCTGAGGAATTGCCATACTGCCTTCCACAGCATTTGTACCATTTGACTGACATTCCCACCAACAGTGGATAAGTGTACCTCTTTCTTCACATCCCCTCCAACACTTGTGTTTTCTGTTTATTGATAATGGCCATTCGGGTGAGTATGAGATGGTATCTCATTGTGGTTTTGATTTGCCTTTCCCTCATTGCCAGACCATTTGTATTTCCTCTTCTGAGAAGTGCCTGTTCATGTCTTTTGCCCATTTTGTAGTTGGGTTGTCTGTCTTTTTGTTGTTGAGTTGAACAATCTCTTTATATATTCTGGATACTAGACCTTTATCTGATATATTGTTTCCAAATACTGTCTGCATAGTATAGGCTGTCTTTTTAGTTTCTTGACAAAGTTCTTTGATGCACAAAAAATGTTTAATTTTGAGGAGTTCAATTTATTTATTTCCCCTCAATGCTCTTGCTTTGGGTGTAAAGTTCAGGAAACCACCTACCATTAAAAATTGATAAGATATTTCCCTACATTTTCTTCTAAAAGTTTTATGGTTTTAGATCTCATGTTTAGGTCTTTGATCCATTTTGAGTTAATTTTTGTTAAGAGTCCAAGATATGGATCCTCTTTCATTCTTTTGCATGTGGATGTCCAGTTCTCTAGGCACCATTTATTTTTTTATTTTTTTTAAACTTTTTTTATTAATTAAAAAAAGAATTAACAAAAAAATTAAGCTATCATTCCATTCTACATATACAATCAGTAATTCTTAATATTATCACATAGTTGCATATTCATCATTTCTTAGAACATTTGCATCGATTTAGAAAAAGAAATAAAAAGACAACAGAAAAAGAAATAAAACAATAATAGAGAAAAAAAAGATTATACATACCATACCCCTTAGCCCTCGCTTTCATTTACCACTAGCATTTCAAACTGAATTTATTTTAACATTTGTTCCCCCTATTATTTATTTTTATTCCATATGTTCTACTCGTCTATTGACATGGTAGATAAAAGGAGCATCAGACACAAGGTTTTCACATTCACAGAGTCTCTTTGTGAAAGCTATATCATTGTTCAATCATCATCAAGAAACATGGCTACTGGAACAACAGCTCTACATTTTCAGGCAGTTCCCTCCAGCCTCCCCACTACATCTTGAACAACAAGGAGATATCTACTTAATGCATAAGAATAACCTCCAGGATAACCTCTCGACTCTGTTTGGAATCTCTCAGCCATTGACACTTAGTCTCATTTCACTCTTCCCCCTTTGGTCGAGAAGGTTCTCTCAATCCCTTGATGTTAATTCTCAGCTCATTCTAGGGTTTTTCTCAGTCCCTTGATGCTGAGTCTCAGCTCATTCCAGGA
>PVIY010026213.1:0-35721 GCA_004026745.1 Myrmecophaga tridactyla
GACCCCAAACGCCGGGTCCTCCCTGAGCCCCTAAATCCGAGGCTTTAAATTTTTTTTCTGTATTTCTGCCTACCCTATCTCTGGGTACTGGATGATCCCTGCGCTTTCTCACCTGAGCTTTTACCCTCTGGAAGGTCGCGACTCTGAGGGGCAGTGGGGTTTATTTTCCATGAATTTGGATTGCGGTTACTATATGCCAGAAACTGTATTAAGCACTTCATAAATATTAATACAATTAATCTTACAACAGTCTTTATAGCAACAAACCTTCCAGTCTCTTCCATTTTGTGGATTGCCCACCCAGGCGCGGAGAGGCCGAACAACTTGAGGACACCCAGCTGTAAGGGGTGGGGCCCCGAGCCACACACGAAAGCACCTGGTGTTGGTGACATGTGGACCAGCGGGAATTCTCATATTGTTGAAGAGAATGAAAATGTAATTCCACCACTTTGGAGAACTGTTTAGCAGTTTCCAAGAAACTATGAACACTGGCACACTTCATACATTTTATAAATATATGCTTTCCTGAGAGAACTGAAAAATAGACAATACAAACCAGTCCATCACCTGGTGCATGGGTAAACCAGTTGTGGTCATCTAGCCAATAGAATACTACTCAGCAATAAAGAAGGAACGAACTATTCAAGAATAGGGAGCCATCTCAAAAAACATTATGCTCAGTGAAAGAAGCCAGCCACAAAAGATTGTATATGGTATGATTCCATTTATATGAAATTCTAGAAAAGGCAAAGCTAATCTATGATGGCAGAAATCAGCCCAAAGTTGGTGGTAGTGGAGAGATGACTGCAAAGACTTCCAAAGAAACTTTCTGGGTAATGGAAATATTCTATAATCTTGATTGTGGTGGCGGTTATATGAGTGTGTGCTTTTGTTAAAACTCAAACTGTGCACTTAAAATGCATGCATTCTGTTGTATTTAAATCATACCTAAATAGAGTTGACTAAAAACCTCCTTTGTGCTCTGCTGTG
This sequence comes from Myrmecophaga tridactyla, assembly GCA_004026745.1. Taxonomy (NCBI): domain Eukaryota; kingdom Metazoa; phylum Chordata; class Mammalia; order Pilosa; family Myrmecophagidae; genus Myrmecophaga; species Myrmecophaga tridactyla. Next base: position 991 of record PVIY010026213.1, read on the forward strand.
GTCAAGATGGCTAAGTGCAAAGCATCGGGGCTCTGCACCCCCACTCCCCCATTAGCTTTGAACAACCAGCAAGAACTGACAGAAACATGTTTCTCCAAGCTCCAGAAAACAGTTAAAGGATTACAGTAATGAAGTAAGTGACAAATCAAGAAAAAGGCTACTTAAAAGCCATAGACTCTCCTGGGGCCCTGGCTGAACCCTCCGCCGTCCCCTCACCAGCTTGGCATAGAGCTGGCTGCACTCCCAGTGCAGATCTCTGGGGTCAGTTCCAGAGGGAGCAGAGTAACCTTCGTGTATGTCTGGAGCATGTATGTCTGGTGATGGCCTGAGGGATTCACCATACCAGAACTTTCCCTGTGTGTAGAAGGCAGTTTACAGAGCTTTCATACCGAACACTGTGGGAGAGCAGTCAAGTGGCTGCCTGGGACAAGGGATTGCTGGCATAGGGCCTATAGTGCAGTGTCCAGGACTGTGAGAAAATTGTTTCCTGTGGAAGAGGGGACATTCAGAACCATGTAGACAAGGAATTCCTAGGCCCAAACAGGTAAACTCAAGACTAGACCATGCACAGAAATGATCAGAGAGGGGCCACTATGCTTTGGCCAGAGCTAGTCATTAAATGCATAAGGATAAGCTCTGAAGGAGAGTGCTTGCTCAGGTTAATCTGCAAAGGCTAAGAAAGGTGTTTTCATTTTTTCCTTCTTCTTCTTCCTCTTCTTCTTCTCCTCCCTCCTCCTCCTTCTTCTTTGCTCCTGACATTCAAGGAATGCTCTTTTATAACATAGCTAGAAACAAGCTTAAGGAACAGATGCCACGGAGTCTAACTTCCAGTAATAACACATTAAAATATCAAAATATACAGGTTTTAACAAAAAGATTATAAAACATACAAAGAAACAGGGAGCAATGGCCCAGGCAAAGAAGAAGAAGAAGCAAGTATTAGAAGCCATCAATGAGGAGGATCAGAACTGGGACTTTCCAGAAAAAGACTTTTTTTGGGGGTGCTGTGGGAGGAGGAGGAGCATTGTCTGGAAATCTAACCTGGATCTCCTACTTGGAAGGTGAGCAAAAAAGACTTTTTAAAAATGGTCCTAACTATCCTGAAAGAGCTAAAGGAAAATATGGGCAAAGAACTGAGGAAAATCAAGAAAAGGATAGATGAACACAAAGAGAATGTCAACGGAGACATAGAAATTATGAAAATGAACCAAACAGAGCTGAAAACCACAGTAACAGAAGTTAAAAATTTCCTTGAGGGCTTTAACAGCAGATTGGAGCTGGCAGAAGAAAGAATCAGTGAACTTGAAGATAAGATGATTGAAATCACCCAGTTTGAGAACCAGAAAGAGAAATGAATGAAGAAAAGTGAACAGGGCCTGAGGAACCTGTGGGACACCATCACGTGTACTGATATATGCATTGTGGGAGCCCCAGAAGGAGGAGAGAGAAAGGGGAAGAGAGAATATTCAAAGAAGTAATGACTAAGAACTTCCCACATGTTTTGAAAGACATGAATAGCCACATCCAAGATGTTCAGCAAACTCCGAGCAGGATAAATCCATATGGACTCATACCATGTCATGTTATAATTAAACTGATGTGTGCAAAAGATATAGAGAATTCTGAACACCACAAGAAAGAAGGAGCATGTCACAGACAAGGGAATATCAATACGATTAAGTGACAATTTTTCATCAGAATCCATGGATGTAAGAAAGCAGTGGATGACATATTTATAGTGGTGAAAGCCAGAGAGGCTAAACCAGAGTTTTATATCTGAGTAAATTGTCTTTCAAAAACTGAGGGAGAGGGTGCAAAGGTGGTTCAGTGGTAGAATGCTCACCTTCCATGCGGGAGACCCAGGTTCAATTCCCGGACCATGCATCCTCCCCCCAGAAATAAAAAAATAAAAATAAATAACTGAGGGAGAGATTAAGACACTCCTAGATAAACAGAAGCTGGAATTCATTACCAATAGATCAACCTTGCAAGAAATGCTAAAGGGAGTTCTACAGATTGAAAGGAAAGGAAACTAGAAAATTGAGTGAAGCCACAAGAAGAAATAAAGATCTCCAGTAAAGATAATGACATTGGCAAATATAAATACCAGTAGTTTTATATTTTTTATTTGTAAATCTACTTCTACTTCCTACAGGATCTAAGAGGCAAATGCATAAAATATAATGGTAAGTCAATGGTATTGGACTCATAATGTATAGATATGTAATTTGTGAGAAGAACTACATAAAGTTGGGGGGACAGAGGGGTAGAGGAGTACAGTTTAAGTTAAGTTGGCATCAAAGTAAATGAGATTCTTATAGATTTAGGATGTTAAATTTAAGCCCCAGGGTAACCATAAAGAAAATGTCAGACAATATGAAAACTCATAGAAACAGAAAGTAGTTCTTTGTATGGGGTTTATATTATTTTTGCAACTGTCTAGTAGGTTTGAAATTCTTTCAAAAGGAAAAGTTAGACAGCAACAACAAGCAAACAAACCAAAAACTTTAACTGTGGCCCTGCTTCAGTCTTAACCCTGTTCAGAAACCTTCCCTGATCATCCTTGCCCTATCCTGCACAGCTGCCTCTTCCCATCACTGCTAACTGACCTGACCAGCACACCTAGAGGTCCTGCATTCTAGTCTAACTCAGACTGCTAAGAGCCAGGCCCACCAGGCATCAGCAACAATCTAGGAACATGAAAGGAACTGAATTGCTGGTATACGAAAGAGTGATAGAGACGTGTCAGGAAGTAGGGTCACTTCTTCCTCTGACCCTTAGTTTCTCCATCTGTAATAGAGATGTGGTGGGGGGAGCCACAGGATCTCTCTTTGCCTTTTATCTATCATCATTCACTGCCTCTCATCTCTGCCATCTCTATCTCAAGCTCTGTCTCTTCTCTTTCTCTGAGTCTGTTCCTCTTTCCGGCCTCTGGCCCTGTCTCTCTGTCTCTGTCTTTGATATGGCCCTCATCTTTGCCTCTGTTCTAGTTTGCTAGCTGCCAGAATGCAACACACCAGAGAAGGATTGACTTTTAATAAAAGGGGATTTATTTTGTTGGTTCTTCAGAGGAAAGGCAGCTAAATTTCCACTGAGGTTCTTTCTTATGTGGAAGGCACAGGATGGTCTCTGCTGGTCTTCTCTCCAGGCCCCTGGGTTCCAACATCTTTCCCCGGGGTGACTTCTTTCTGCATCTCCAAAGGCCTGGGCTGAGCTGCAAGTGCTGAGATGAGGAATGCTGAGCTGCTTAGCTGTGCTACATTGCCATCTCTCATTTAAGCACCAGCCAATTAAGTCAAACATCACTCATTGCAGCAGACACGCCTCCTAGCCGACTGCAGATGTAATTAGCAACAGATGAGGTTCAGGTACCATTGGCTTATGTCCACAGCAACAAGACTAGGTATGCTCACCTGGCCAAGTTGACAACTGAATCTAACTAACACAGCCTCCTTCCTCTTTTTTGGTGCCTGCTCAGCCAATTCTATTCAGTCTCTCACTGAGAACCCCAGTTTCCACACAAGTATTCTGTAGGAACAAAGCATCCCCATTCTCATGTCACATTTCTAACAAGTTGGACCTGTTTGAAAAGCATAAGCTGGGTTGTCTACTGTACAGTGACAGGGGATAGCAAAAGGGATGGTGGAACAGGAAGGAGAGAGTTTCCAAAAGGCACCATTAAAAGAGATACACAGGCCCCACTGAACTCTGTCAGACAGCACTGAGTCATCAGGAAAAAACTGTGGCAAGAGGTCTTCTTGTTGTCCACATGCCCTGGGTCCTGTGTGCACAGCCCAGAACCTATATCCCAGGACAGAGACTAATGGCTTGGTTAAGAATATATGATTGGGTCTTGGAGGCCCCTCCACCAATGAGGGGTTGCGCTCCGCCGAGTTCTTGTTACCCTGGGCCAAATTGCCCGATGCTGATGTCGAACAGAGATGGGTAAGAAACTTCAGACTGTAGGACTGGGTGTCACAGCTGTAGCATTTGCAGGTCGCTGTGCATTTGAAATCGGGAAAACTCTTGGACAATTAGTCACAGAAACTGCAAAGAAGATGTCAACTCCTAGCTTTTCATCCTACTGTAAAGGAGGATTTGAAGAGAAAATGAATAGGCGAGAAGCTAGTCTTAGTTTAGGTGTAAGCTCATCCCTAACAAGGCCAAGATTAGAACAGTGCATCATGATTTTAAATCACACAGGTGAAGGGGGATCTCCTTACCTAGCAAACAAAAGAAATGAAGCGAAAGGCTTGCTAGAATCAAGAACCAAATACTGTTCCATGCTCAAGGGCCACGCTGAAGGAAAAAAAAAAAAAGGAATGTTTTAAAAAAAATAAAAGTTCTGAAAATTAATTATGCTGTGGCCTTCACAATCTTCATGCATATATTGACCACAATAATTTCTTTTTCCATTACATTATTTAACAATAGAAGATTATTAGTCTTGCGTTTTTATTATACTTTTAAAGGGCCCCTTAAAATTCTATAACTGATCTTTTCCCCTTGTTTTCTTCCTTTCTCTGTGATATTCATAAATTTTAAGATTTTTCTTATATTAGTCCAATCCCCCCATACACACACACACACACACACACAAAGGTGTGCAAAATCTAGACTATCAATAATATAGTCTGGGTTTTGTGAACATGTAAAATTTCTTTGTACTCTTGTATATGTCCCTCATTTCCTCAAAGGAATTTGGGACTCTACCTAAGTAAGTGTTTAGAGTCTAAACTCTGGCTGCTACCCCATGGGGAAATCACCTGAAACTTACTGCAATTCACTAAATGGTGTTTGTTAAATGTTAAAATTGGGTAGAGGGAAATACTAGTGGTCAATGAGAGGGAGGGGTAAGGGGTATAGTATGTATGAGTTTTTTCATTTTTCTTTTTATTTCTTTTTCTGGAGTGTTGTAAATGTTCTGAGGAATGATCATGGTGATGAATATACAACTATGTGATGATATTGTGAGCCATTGATTGCATACCAAGTATGAAATGTTCATACTTTAAGCATGTTCGTATTGTATGTTGATTGATTTTATTAATAAAAAATTTTTTTAAATCGTGTTTGTTAGGTAGTGGCTGGGACTTGTTAAAGGACTCTGCTCTCTGAGACTCTACAGCTGAAGCAGGAGAACTGGAGAGCTGCTAAGATTGAAGATTTACCAAATATAACCTGTGAGGAAAGGTAGAAAAGAGCTGGGAGACATGTGAGGAAATTGTGTTTAATAATAATCTTTCAGGACTGTATGTTTATTCAATTATTCTATGCATTGAGTGCCTCTGATGTATGAGGATCTTACTGGGTCCTGTGAGCGTTAGGGATGTGAGCCTTTCATGGATCTTGACCCTCTAAGAACTTGTATTTAAAGAAAAGCTAAATCACATCGATACTGTACACTATTTGATAGATACAGATGATGTGTTAAGGAAGTTCAAGAAAAGAGTAATTTGAACTGAATGCTTCTGGGTAGGCTTCGCAGAATAAGTGACATAGAACTGGGCTTTAAAAAAAAAAAAGTTAATAAGAGATACAATATGGTTGATGCATCAGTATCATTTCCCCCGAGATCAGCATCAGCAGAAATAGGTATCTCTAAGAAGTCTGATTTACATTGCGTTAAATTCACTTCTAAAAACAGCCCCTGGTCCATCATCACTTTACTATTCCAAGGGGGGTTAAATAGATTTCAGATACAACCTACCTGCATTATTTCCAATTATAAATCCTGGGATCATTCCAGTGAAACTGACCTTCTGTATTTCATCTAAAAATACATTTTTAAATATTCTAGATGTGTCTTTCAACTTATGGCATCCTGTGGTTGGGGTGTTCTCCACCGTGACACTGTTGGCACATTGGCCTGAAGAATTCTTCTTTGTGGGGGCCCACCCTGTGCCTTGAAGGATGAGGAGCAGCATCCCTGGCCAGGAACATCAGCTCTGTGACAACCAAAAATGTTCCCAGACATTGACGAATGTCCCCCAAATCACCTCCAGTTGAGCTCCTCTGTTATAAAGGTTTAATTAATATATTTTTCTGTTGGTATGTAAAATAATAGTCTGACTTAAAATTGGTCAACTCTTAAAGTCGATCAAATACGTTTCTCACTTTAAAGTCCTCATACATGGCCCCATTTCTCCTGCTTCAGTGTTTTTCATTTTTCTGCTCACAATTATCCCTCTACCTAGACTGTTCTCCTAATCCCCATATCTAAGCATAGTTCGAGCCAACCCAAAATGTACTGCTCCTTTTCTGGTGTTTCCAGCAAGAATAATGAGTGGTCAGCAGGGACCCAATCTGTTGTGTTCACTGCTACATGGGCACCCAATAAAATGTTTGTTGAATAAATGAAAAAAAAAAAAGGAATATGTGATTAGTTTTCAGACCACCCTGGGTTAGAATTCCGGCTCAACTACTCAGTAGTTAATGACCTTAAGCAAGTTATATCACTTCTCTGTATCTCTGTTTCCTCATCTGTAAAATAGGGATAAAAATAATGCATGGTTCAGCCAGGGTCGGTTGGAAAGATTATGAGACATATGTAAAGGTTTAGCACAGTACATAGCACCACTTAATATATAGAAGCTATTATTTTTTATTATTACCCTCTATTCCACACTGGGCCCTGTATTCAGGTCTGGGGATACTGAGATGGCAGAAACCAACATAGAAGCAAAAAATTACAGTGTGGCTTAATACATGCTCTCCGTAGAGAGGGAACCCAGAAGAGCCATGTGTGCATGTGTGATGGTTATTCTGGTTGGGAAGAATCAGGTGAGACTCTAAAAAACTGGTATCATTTGCCTGGGACTGTGAGTAACAGGGCAGAGTGTAGGGAAGAATATTCCAAACTGAAGCCACAGCAATTGCAAAGGCCCAGAGATGGGAAAATGCAGGCACATGTGGGGGATGGTGAGAAGCTCAGTGGGACTGTGGTTCAAATTAGCCACAGGGACTTTGTAGTAGTAGATGAGGCAAGAAAGGCAGGCCAGGCTATCCATAACACATACCCCTCCAGCTTTGCTCAATCCCACGAATATTTACCAAGTACCCACTTTGTGCCAGACAATATCCTAGGTGCTTGGATTACATAAATGAATAAGGTGTGTTCCCTATTCTCGGATAACATGTCCCACATAAGGTTAAGGAACCTGGGTTCTTTCCCAGTTCTATTACTTAAAGCTGTGTGCGTGTAGCCAGGCATCCCCCCTTTCTGGAACTAAGGTTCCTCATTTGTACAGGGGATACAGAGCCTGCTTATTTGTTCATTTAAACAAACTCTTTTTGAGTCACAGTGGGGCCCTGTGCCGGCACTGGGGAGATGAGAGCACCGAGTGGGCCTGGGCTCTCCTCAGGGAACTGAGGCTCAAGCCTGCAATAGCCTCTGTCAGGAGAAGCGAATGGGAGCTAATCCTAGTTGAGCCCAGGCATTTGGCAGCACACCGTTAGGAACTTCACTTTTCGTGGGTTACTCCACTGTGCATTGGGCCCTGTTGAACAGCGGGGAGGAAGGGAGGGTGAACGTCAAGTAAACTTCCTCCAAGGGAGACAGAGTGAGCCAAGGATTTGGGTGTCCTGGGACTCCCCACAGAGCAGAACTTCTGCCTCCGGCTCCTTCTCTTATGACCCTTAAACATCCTCCAAAATGCACTAACCCTTGAAGATAGAGACTATGTCTGGTTTATCTCTGAGCCAGCGTATCAAGAAGTCAGAGAAGGAACACCACAAATGTATTTTGACTAAATAAATGTAATGGTGGCAAAGCCAGAGCAAGAAACTGAGGGAGAGGGAAACCACCCACCAGGAACCTGGGCCACGAAGTTAGAGGAAGCAAACCGGCCAGCCCTCCTGGACCTGGAAATCAGCCACAGAGGAACATGAAAGGGCATCCTGTAGGGCCCTTGTGAGGGGAGATAAATGGTTCCACGATTATGGAAGCTGTGCGTTGCAGCCCCTTCCTGGGGCAGCCCAGGAAATGCTCCTAGGTGGTGGTGGTGAGTGGGTGCTGTTCTCTCCCTATTTCCACAAATAGTCTCTGTGCTGGGTCGGGGAAGGGGAGGGCAAGCAGAGGAGTCACAGCACAGACTCCTCAGCGTGATTTTGGGGATCAGAGCAAGTCATTCATCGGGAGTGACTTGGGTAGATACACATCCCCATTCCTTTTCCAACTAGTGTCTAAGACCTGGTAGCACCACATCAAATAAGAATGTGAGTTTTAGTGAAATGAAGTGCATGATTACCTCAACCCTCTGTCCCTGAGAGAGAGGGAAGATGAGGAAAAGGAAAAGGAGAACAGAACATGAGCTCTGAAGCCAGACAGGCTTGAGTTCAAATCCTGACTTCAACACTTATTTCGCATGTGTGACCTTGGGCATATCACTTTCTCCTTGAGCCTCCATTTCCTTACAGGGAAAGTCCCAACATAATATACAGACTAAGAGCATCGGCTCTGGAGCAGACTGCCAGAGTCTGAATTCTGGCTCCTCGTCGGCTGTGAGACCTTGGAAAAGTTATTAAACCTCTCTATTCCTATTTTCTACTCCATAAAAATGGGGGAATAATAATATTGTCTGCTGTTGTGAGGAATAATTGAGTTACCAGATGTATAGAACTTAGAATAAAGCCCAGAACATAGCAGATGTGTTCAGTAAATGTTAGTTGTTGTTATTACTTCAAGTTGTGACAATTAGACGAGAGAATATATATATAACAGAGCTTTCCCCTATGATCCCAATGGTCCATGGGCTTCCAAAAGACTGCTAAGAAAAATCTGATCTTCCTTCCCAATTCTGCCCTCATTCTACCGTCCTGACCACGAATTTGTCATTCATAGCCGTGCTGGTTTGAAAGGATGTATGGACCCTAGAAAAGCCATGTTTTAATCTAAATCCCATTTCATAAAGGCAGAATAATCCCTATTCAATACTGTATGTTTGAAACTGTAATCAGATCATCTCCCTGGATTTAATCAAGAGTGGTTGTTAAACTGGATTAAGTAACAACATGTCTCCACCCATTTGGGTGGGTCTTGATAAGTTTCTGGAGTCCTATAAAAGGGGAAACATTTTGAAGAATGAAAGAGATTTGGAGGGAGCAGAGAATGCTGCAGCACCATGAAGCAGAGAGTCCACAAGCCAGTGACCTTAGCAGATGAAGAAGGAAAATGCCTCCCCAGTAGCTTCGTGAAACAGGAAGCCAGGAGAGAAAGCTAGCAGATGGCGCCGTGCTCGCCATGTGCCCTTCCAGCTGAGAGAGAAGCCCTGACCGTGTTCACTGTGTGCCTTCTCACTTGAGAGAGAAACCCTGAACTTCATCTGGCTTTCTTGAGCCAGGGTATCTTTCCCTGGATGCCTTTGACTGAACATTTCTGTGGACTTGTTTTGATTGGGACATTTTCTCGGCCTTGGAGCTGTAAACTAGCAACTTATTAAATTCCCCTTTTAAAAGCCATTCCGTTTCTGGTATATTGCATTCCAGCAGCTAGCAAACTAGAACAATTGCTGTTTTTTAATTTTTTTCCACGTTTTTGTCTCAACTCTCTGCAATTGTTTGAACTTACATGAGTGTCTGCAGGTGAAGCTTCAATTTTGCTTTTGTTTACTTTGTGGGGTTATCGTTAGATCTAAATGAAATATCCAGTAGGACTTTGATAATGTTAAATGAATATGATACTGCATATATATGTGTCCATGTGTGCATAAATGCATTTTTACATAAGTAGAGTCTAACACTGTCTTCTCTTTCTTTGTTATGCTCCCCAGGGCCTAGCACAAGTTTCCAGACATAGTGGGAGCATCATCCATTTAACAGACCTTTTCTGTATTACTTTTGACACGGAAATCAGCTATGGTCCCTGCCCTCAAGGAGCTCCCAGTCATGGGTACATATAACTACGTACAAGCCCCATGTAATAAATCCTAAAAATAGGACAAGAAGAGGACCAGAGAAAGAACTATGGAAGTTCAAAGGAAAGAAATATCACATTATATGAGGATTCTTGGAAGGTTTTCTGTGGGGCTATAGGATGGGGAGAGGATGCAGGGGGAAGGGGATAGCTTTTAAGCTCTTTTTATAGGTACACAGGGCTTCAACAGCTGTGGAGAGTTTGGAGGAAAGGAAAACATGTGAGCAAAGGCAAGAGGCTGGAAAATGTGTGCATTTGTGCTTATTTCCCCAAAGGCATGGACTGGCTCTTCATGCCTTTGTGACATGTCCAATGGAATAGGGAGGGCCTGGGTTTTATTATTTCATACTTAAGTTACTGATGCAAATATGCTGATAGTATGGTCTGGGAGCCTAGAGTCCTGAGTTCCAAACCAGTTCTTTGCTTGGGCAAGGCCCTTCCCTTCTTTGGGCCCCAGCATCCTCATTTATTCAATGAGAACCAAGAGCTTTCTGAGGGTCCTGTAGCCCTGACACCCTTGGATCCGTGACATCATCTTTTCCATTGTGTTTTTTATTAGCCCCTCCTGGCCCCAGACCTCCCATGAAGAGGCAGGACACAGGGCTCTCCCCAAATTCATCCTTTTCCTGGAGTTCGGCCTCCGACCAGGAAGCGGGAAAACAGGATTTCCTCTGAGGATGTTCTCTGTGATCCAGATAGTCCCGGTTTAGGGAGGGGACAGGAAGAGATGGGGAACATCACCCAAGCTTCCAAACCCTAAAGCACCTTTTCCTGGGTTTTATGTTTCTCTCCCCAATTGAATTTTGAACACCTTAAAAACAGGAATGTGTAATTCAGGGCTGGAGAAAGATGTTTGGTACCTCCTTCAAGAGATATTATTCTTCAACATTTTAACAGGAAAAATTGAATTCCCTTTATCTTTTCAAATTATGAAATATTTTAAATGTTATAAAAAGTAAGTAAACCTCGTGCCCCCCCCCCCATGACTGTGAAATCCTTCAAAATTCTCAAAGGCCCACCCCATTGCTATTGCCTCCAAGAAGCCTGTCCTTCTCTGGTCTTCCAGATCACTGTTCATCATTTTGTGCGATCACAGTACGTCAGATTGAAGGAATTAACCCCCTCACTTAAAAAATTGGAAAACTAAATCCTGGTGCTATAAAGTGACTTGTTCAAAATCAGAGTTTAGAGCAGAGTGGCAACAAGAACCCAATTGTTGCTGGCTCCTACTTCAGTATTCTACTTATGTACGTTTTCTCTTTCCCTAATGTTGGTTATTTATCCCACTCCCCTCCTCCAAGTCTATACACCTATTCCGACCTGCACGACTTTGCATTTTGTTTTCTCTATCAGAAATGTCCTCTCCTCCCCTTTTCTTCCCTAGTGCTCTACAAGAGCCTGGAAAAAATGTCACCATCCCTACAGAACATTCTCGGTATAAGTTTCCTCCCAGTTTTACATTCCCATAGCATGTTAGTTATATAAGCACGGATTTGACTGAATCACCAATGCTTACATGTCTCTCCCTCACTAGACTTGAGTTCTTACAGGGTGCGTCTGTCTTGTTCACCTTATGCCCAGCATCGAGTTCAGTGCTTAGTAGAATCAATATTATATATCAGCTGAGTGACTAGGAGTAAAAATTACTGGTGTGTGTGTGTGGGAAGAATGGAGGGAGTGGCTGCTACTGAACTAGATGCTATGGAGGGTTACTGGGCTGGTGTTAACTATAAACCTATAACCTTCGCCCAGTTTAATCTTCTGTCTCATCATCTGTAAAAGGGTTTAATTATGCTTGCCACACATACTTCAGTTGGTTTTTTGTTGTAGGGATATGAGAAAATAAGTAGGAAAGCACTTTGGTAAGTGTGAAGCAGTCAGCAAACCTAAGATGATATTAAATTTATTTTGCAACCTAGATAAGGCTTCTATGCTCATCTAAAAAGCTAAGAAAGGTTCTGTCCTAGTGAATAATGCTACAAAAGAAGGGCACAGGAGGAAATTTTGTTCCTCTAATTTCTGGAGCTCTTACTATTACTAGCATATTGTGATGTAAAATTTTTTAAGAGAACCCTTTAACATTAACAGAGCTAGGGTTGCCTACTTCAGGACAGAAACTAGTTTCTGGTCTTGGCTGAAGGGCAAGGGGACTCCTGTCTGGCAAGAAAAGAAGGCAGGGCAGCTTGTAGGACAGTGCAATATTAGAAGACTACATTGTAGTATTTGAAATCATTCATTCAGTTTAAGAACTATCTCTTGTAATAAGTTTTTTTTCTGACTTCCTCAGCCTAACATAAGCTCCATATTTCAGTGGTTTAAGAAGAACTTTGCTCTGAGAGCAAATTAGCTGGTTAAATACTTCCCCAAGGCTACTCCCTCCTCTATGAGGGTGAGTCTTAGGGCTTAAATGAACTAATACTTAGTGAAGTTCCCAGTGAGCATGTACAGAATCCTAAAACCATAGCGCTATCGCTATTGCACCGCTCTGGCTCCTTCCAGTCTAGATTATTCATTTTGGCTTTCAGTCATACCTTGTCTCATTCTGTTGGCGTAACTGTTTCGGAGTGTATCCATGATTTCCCTAGTCTTTACAGCTGGCAAAGGGCAAGGCTCATGTCTAACAAGCCTATACCCCACTTCTGTGGGCTTAGCACAAGACAGGACAACGCAGAAAAAGTGAGCACAAAGTAATTGGTGATTTAAATAAACCAGTAAGAGGCTTAGAAGTTGAGTGAGGGGAGATTTGGTGTAGTAGGAGTAGGTTGCCAAATTGCTCAGAATCCAGCCTAATGGGTTTATTTCCCAGAAGCTGGGGTAATAGAAGCTCCATTGTCTCTCTATTCCATTAGAAGTCATGCCTATGTTTCTTATAAATAGTATGCAGTGGGACTGGATGAAAGAAAAAGGTCCAGAGAAATGTCACAAGAGGAGAATATCTCTGAAGTCTTTTAATCCAATTTTCCTAGGACTAATGCTTTTTCTAAAGACTAAAAGCTATCATACTAATTTCCCATAATAAAACTCTTCTTTGGGCTAACTTTCCAGAGTAGGCTTCAGTGATGGTCCCTCCTCTTTGGACATCTTAGAGCCATGTTTTATTGAAATCAGTCAGTCTCCAAAACCTCTTGAAGTTATCAGAGTTAAAAGAAGTGACAGAACTAGCTTTTGCCTAAAAAGCCTCCAATTCAGTTTTTATTGCATGGATAGAGAGCCTCTTCTTTCATTGAAAATTATAGGACTCCCAGGGGTAAGGTAAATTAATTAGTCTGTCAGTTCACTAGCATTCAGTTTTCTCAATAGTGTGCAATATAAAGTATACCAATACTCATTTCTTGGGTGAAAAAGCGCACACTTGAAGTAGCACTGACAATTCCATTACTTAAAAATTTATTCCCTTGAAACCTGTAAGTGAATTTTTAATCTGTTTATTAAAATAAAATCCCAAACGATGCCCATGGAAACATAGGGAAAGACAGATACTCACCACCAGTGGCATATCTTAATTTTGAAAGGGCAACAACGCAGGGAAAGACACACCAATTGATTCCTGGCTCCAGTGGTGGAAATAGTAGAAAGTAACCATGTTGGTATACTTCACTTTGCTACTTATCTTTATGTATCAAACTTTGATATAAGGCAACGGTAACTTAACTTCAGCAGAAAAGCTTTATCTCTCAATCAGGAATGGGGATTTTTTCCCGCTTATATTCAGAAATAAAACATAAATTTTAAAAAGGTGGGGGGAAAAAGAACAAACTATCAATACATGCAACAACTTGAATGGATCTCAAGGGCATTACACTGAGTTAAAGAAGTTATATATTTTATGATTCCACTTAAGTAACATTCTCAAAATGACATTATAGTGATGAAAAGAGATTATTGGTTATCAGGGGGGGTTAGGAGCGAAGGGTGTGATTTTAAAAGGGAGTATTTAGGAGTTTCTTTGTCATGATCAAATAATTCTGTATCCCAATTGTGGTGGTGGTTATGTGAAGCTGTAAATGATAAAATTTGATAGAGCCATGCACGAAAAAAGTTAAATAAAAATGAGTGCATGTAAAAAACTAGTGCTGTAATTTAGTACAAGTATTGTACCAATGTCAATTTCTTGGTTCTCATAATTTACTATAGTATGTAAACCGTTATTGCTGGGGGATACTGGGTAAAGATTATAAATATACTTGAACTCTGTACTATTTTTGAAACTTCTTGTTAGTTTAAGTTTTTTTTTTAAAGCACGGAAGGATACGCTATAGGAGAACACAAAGGAAAATATTTAATCTACACATTTTTTATTAAGCTCTATTAAAACATTAAAAAAACTTACAAAGTTTATAAAATACACTCATTCATACCCAATTTTCCTATTCTGTCCTAGCTAGTGCTATATCCTGAAGATGTTACATTAACATCAATCCACAAGATTGCAAAAGTTTTACTTCCAGAGTTTAACAAATATGGCTTAATTAAGAGAAAATACATTCCTTGTATAAAAGATCAAAGGTTTTTTTAATATAAATTTCTCCTTAAACTCAATAAGAATTTAGCTCTGAACTGAACACTAAACACTGATTTTGCTAATTTAGTCAGAGTCATGGTACCTTTATGTCCTTTTAGGTGACGCAGGATAGGTGCAGAGGAGCAAAGTGCTGGGAAACAGACTTACTTTTCAAAATGTACTAAAAGTCTACTTCACAATCAAATTTGTCTATTTACCCAAATTTGTTGAAATAACTGTTCTCAGGGTTTGTTTGTTTTTTAAGTTTCAGTGACTGGTGAAAGGCTCTATATGAGCAAGGCTCTGCATGACCAGCCCTTCAATAGTCAGCCATCTGATAGACGACCAGGTCATTTGCTCAACTTTTTGCAAGCAGCTGCTACCAAGAAACAAACTGACCCTACAATGATTAGGAATTCCAAAACTATCAAAAGGCTCTGGCCTCCTTAAGTATCTTCAGGAGGCACCCTATCCATCATGAGGTCAGAGTGTTAAAGGTTTAAAATAATTTTGGCAATTGTCTGAGACGCTTTACATCTAAGAAAGTGCCTACTGAATTCATGCTATTCATCTGCTTTAAAGTTTCAGAAGGTTGCAAATTTTCAGGGAAAACTGGAATGCCCCTTTCATTTTCTTTCTCAGGATGCTGGGTAAACTCTGCTTTTCCAGTTCGGAGGTTCACTGCAGGACTTGGTTTAGGATTTTTTAATAGGAAACCTGGGTTTTCATTGAACTGCTGAGTTGCTTTAGGTTGAACAACTTCGTTTGTAATATTTCTCAATACTGGCGTATCTGTGTGGTTACCCACAGACTCACAGTTAAAACAATTAATTTTCTCACAGGCATTCCTAGCAGGTTCTTTCTGACAACTAAGTTGTTCAGGTATGGATGTAAAGTTTTCATTCAATAAATGTTCACTCTTGCTAACTGTGTTTAGAGGCTCTTCTTCATCTTCACTGTTGTCACTGCTTTGTATGAGTCCATATCTCTTCATATATTTTTTGGTTGCAAATGACATGTTATTTGGTGAAATTAAACTAAGTCCCACTGTGCTTTTGTCTGTATTAATATGTAAAAGGCTAAAAGATGAGTCACAGTTATTTTGTTTTGATCGAGTGCGAGACAGTTGGGAAAGCTGATTTTCATTTAAATATTTCAGAGCTATAGCATTTGCCTCCATGCTCAGATCCACACCACTGGGGCTTAAGCCACTCATGCCAACATTAGCAAATGACATGTAGTTTAATCCAGAGATCACTGCTTCAGGGCTGATGCATGCCAAGACACTGAAAGACACAAAACAGTATACCATCATTTACCTTATTTTGAGTGCTAAATAGTGTTACTATGTGTTCTGTTCTATAAAAGTAACAGAGGGTCTTCAACTTTAAGCTTCATGGTACTTTTTATCTAAGTGCTCAACCATCTAAGTCTTGATGATCCAGATATACCTTCAAGGAATAAATACAATACAGACTAGATGTAGAACACAAATTAATTTTCTTAAATCTATACATGAGTCATGGCTTTAAGACCAAACACAAGGCCCCAAATGTAAGAGCCATTCAATACTGTTGTGAGCCATTTAATTTACAACTACAAACCTAAAATATTTTAAGAGATCAGCTAATATTCAATGTAAACCAAAACGTAAAAATAAAAAAACAGAAAACACTTTCGATGATATAATGGCTTTGGTGAGTAGCTCAAAAAATTAAATTGTCTGAGAGATTTCAGGTTTTGATTTGCAATGTCTAAAAACACAAACCAGTCTCTGGATATGGGATACCCTGTATACACACTAATCTTTCTATAATTAGATATAATCTTCAACTCACTTTGGTTAGCATTAACTCAGTTGACTTGCCCTTTCCTACTTTCCTATATGTCACATATACAGTAATAGCTGCTAATTCTTATTGAGATCTTATGTGTCAGGCACTCTGCTAAGTGCTCTACATGTATTATCTCATTTAACCTTCACAGTAACTCTTCCCAGTGAAATCTTCTTTCATATTTCAACCTTATTCTCTACTCCAACACTTCACATTTCCCAATCCCTTATGTTTTTTGTATTCTCCTTAACAATTATCACTATCTACCCTAATATATATTTAACTCACCTTTTTTATTCATTGTCTGGCTCTCACATGAAAGCCTATGAGGCCAGGGATTTTCCTTTGCCACCCCACCACCACCCACAGTATCCTCAGTGCCTGAAACTGCCTGGCACAGTGTAGGCACGCAGTAAATATTTACTGAATGAATAAAAGAAACAGGTACTATTATTATCTTTATTTTATAGCTGAGAAAACTGAGGAATAGAGATCTTAACTAACTTCCCCAAAGTTGAACAGCTGAAAATGGGCAAGTTGAGATTCAAACACAGGTTGCTTAATCCTCCAGAGCTCTGTAACTGCTATTTCACTATACTGTAATTCAGCAACTTTTGGCTAGCTGAGATTTTTGGTTACTTAAGAAATTAGAGTCTTCTGATCACTATTTGTTGTGGTAAGCATTATATTATAGTCAAAACAGAATATGCTATGACTTTCCCTATCATTCTTTGAAAAAAAATCCAGTTGTTTTATATATGCCAGCCACTGCCTGCCTCCCTACCCCTACAAAACTCAAATAACTATCAGGTATTTTCATTCTCATAAGCACCTGAGATTTTTGAAGAAGCATTTCCAGCCATTAATATTTGCTGAAACCACTGGTGCCATCACCAAACAATGGAACAGTGTACTCAATAATGCTGGGTTTTGTAACTACTTTGAAATTTTCCTTTAATCTTCTGGGTACTTAATGTTTTGATGGCTGTTTTTTTTTGTTGTTGTTGTTTTTAATATTTTTATTGACAAATCTTCACACATATATATTCCATACATGGTATACAATCAATGGATGCCTGTTTTAATAAGATGGAAGAGATACTACCAATTTATCTGGACATTATCCTTTTATAATATATTCATAGTGACAATATTCTCTTCTGAATATATAGTCTTTTTTCTACTTTCTACCATTTGCATATTTCTTCAAAATCATGAGCACATCAAACCAGAATATTGTTACATATTAAAATGCATAGTATGTCTATAAATAATATTAATGTGAATAGTGAGATTGATCAAAACTTCATTCAAAATTTTAAATATTTAGAAAAAATACATTTAATTTTAATTATTTTTTCTTTTATATTATGGTTAAAGGATCTATTTAAGTCCATGAAGTTGTCAAAATCAGTTTAGAAGATTTTTCAAGTTTCAATGTCTAAAATAACAATTTTCAACTTGAGGGGAAACCATTACTTTGAAACTCAGAGCCAAAGCATATAAACCCAAGGCAATTAATAAGTTGAAAAGCAAAAGAAGTCCATTCCACTAATCAAGTCCTATAAGTATTCATCACAAATACACTATGTCAGAATATATACTGTGTTAGATCTCATTGGATGTACAGCCACAGTAGGATGATATAAGTCCATGAATTAAGTTTGAGTGAGAGAGTCTCATGCCAACAATGAAAGAAAGTTAAAAAATTATTCCAACTTACTTAAAAGGTGAAAATCAATCTTGAATCACTGTCCACCTTGAACCTAGATTAGTTATCTCCTACTTAACCTGCACAGGGTTTTTCAACTTGTAAGTAAAGAGGCCCAGGGAGCAAGGCAAAGAAGCAACTGGAGAGATTGCATAAGGGCATGCTTTGAATTCAAAAGGTCACTCTAAGGGAACCTGCCTGTAGAGGGTCCTACCAGATCTCAATTCCACAATCTCTATCTCCTCTACCATGGAGACCCTCTTTCCCTGTCTCCCCATCATTTTTTTTTAGCTGTGCATTCATCACAAATGACTTTTTAATGAAAAATAACATATATACAAAAAAAGTAGTATGTTTCAAAACACATCACAACAATTAGTTGTAGAATAGATTTCAGAGTTTGGTATGGGTTACAGTTTCATAAGCTTAGGTTTTTACTACAAGCTGCTCCAAGACACTGGAGACTAAAAGAAATATCAATATAATGATTCAGCAATCCTACTTATTTGTTAAATCCTGTCTTCTCTATATAATTCTACCATCTCCTTTGATCTTTCTCCCACTCTTTAGGGGTATTTGGGCTATGCCCATTCTAACTTTTTGATGTTGAAAGGGGCTGTCTGTTGATAATATGGGATAGGGGGATGAGACTAATCAATGTTTTGGAGAGGCTGGCCCCTCTGGGTTTCAGAACTTATCTGGCCTAGGAACCCATCTGGAGGTTGTAGACTTCTGGAAAGTATCCTAGTACATAGAACCTTTGTAGAATCTTATACAAAGCCCTATGTGTTCCAGGGGTGAAAGTCTCCCCAGCAGCATGGAAGATGACTCCTAGGGATGAGCCTGGCCCTGGCACTGTGGGATCAACAATGCCATCCTAACAAAAGGGGGAAAAGAAGTATAACAAATAAGGTATCAGTGGTTAAGAGAGCTCAAATAGAATTGAGAGGCTACTTTGGAGGTCACTCTTATGCAAGCTTCAGTTATACATTCCTACCTATCATAACTTGCCAAAACCCAACCAAAACCATTCCTGTCAATCCTAAAGAACACCTAGGGCAATATATAAGATTCTACAAAGGCTCCATGCACTAGGGTAACTCTCCAAAAACCTACAACCTCCAGATGGGTCCCTGGACCAAATAAGTCTTGAAATGCAGAGGGGCCAGCCTCTCCAGAACATCAACTAGTTCCATCCCCCTGTCCCATATTATCGACAGCCCCTTTCAACATGAAAAAGTGAGAATGGGTGTATTCCAAATACCCTTAAAGAGTGGGAGAAAGATCAAGGGTGGTGGTGGAGTTATACAGAGAAGGTAGGGTTCAAAAATGAGTATGATTGCTAAATTATACAAATATTTCTTTTAGCTCCAGTGTCTTAGAGCAACTAGAAGTAAAAACCTAAAATTGCAGAAGTGTAACCCATACCAAACTCTGAAATCTGTTGTACAACTAATTGTTGCGATATGCTTTGAAATTTACTGCTTTTTTGCATATATGTTATTTTTCATAAAAAAGAAAAAAAAGTTAATTGTGTTGATAAATGCACAGCTATATGATGGTATTGTCAACCACTGATTGTACACTTTGGATGATTACATGGTATATGAATATAAAATATATATCAATAATAAAAAAAAAAAAAGAGAGAAAAAAGCCCTATATGTTCTTTAGGATTTCTGCCTTCCCATCTTTGAACCCTCTTAGTGGAGTATGTGTTCCTAGAATTCAGAGTTGGAACGTGAAATGAATTTTCATAATGGTACCGTGATAGCTGGTTTTAGAACTAGAGGAACATTTTGGATTCTAAGGGCTTTCCTGGAATTCTAACACTCTTTCTATATGAAAATTTGTCAAATTCTAAACAACCGCCTAAAGTACTTTTGGTACACAAATTATATTGCACTATATATGTTAAAAGATAACAATATAAGGCCATAAATTCTGACCATAAGTGCTTTAGAGGTACGAAAAAATGAAGAGTTCTTTGCAAGCTCAGTGATGACAGAGTAGAGGGGAATTACTTCATTCAGCAAATGACTCACTGAAGGCCTACTGGGTGTGGTAGAGGCACTGAAGATTCAGGGAGATATAAAACTCACTATCTTGCTAGAAAAGGTTCCATAAGCACAAACTATAATCTATTCAGAGTAGGGTGTTTTGAAAGAACAAAACATCAATACTTTCTATGCGTGTTGACAAAAGAGGTGACATATGAATTCAACTTTGAAGGATAAGTAGAGTCTGGCAAGGAAAAAGGTGAAAATGAGCATTTCGGATATTCCAGATAAAGATAACTGCAAGTAACCTTGGAAATCCCAATACATGGTGGGTGAACTAGAATCTGGTGGGAAGTTGAAGATTATAGTAAAGTACTAAGTTAAAGACAAACTGTGAAACAATCTTAATTAATAAACATTTCAGATAGGCTAGTAGAACATTCCAGATATAAGACTAAGATTACTGACAAACAGAAAATTAGACTTCTTTTGTATGTAGGATAAATAGTTTCAGTTCAGTTTGATTTTTAACCAAAAAATGAAATATAAGTTAAAAATAATTTAAGATATTTTTGGTCTAAATTAGAATGGATCTTTAACAACACAATTTTAATATAGGGTAATTATAAATCAGTGTGAAAATACCATTAACAGTAGCTGCTTCTCTTATGTGTTTCCACAGCACACTATATATCCTCTCCATAACAGCTAACACAAAATATTCTAACTGACTATGTTAGCATATTCCCCATTGAATTGTAAGCTCTAGGGGGGACAAAGATGTCTTTACCTGGTCATATGGTTTGTATGGCTCATAGAAGAAGCTCAGCACATATTTATTGAAGAGAAATGAGTGAAAATATATAGCTGATTGGAATGTAAAACCTTAACTCTTCCAGAAAATAATTTAGCCACAGTCTTAACATTTTAATACCACTTTGACTCAGTCTTCCCATTTCCAAGAATTTATTCTAAGGAAATAACACTAAAATTGAAAAATGCATGCTTATTCCCAAAGTAAAGCCAAAAAAAAAAAATCTCTGTATGTATAAGATGGGTAACATGTGAAGCAACAAAACATACACTACCACCAGATCCCACCAAAAAATTATGCAGAAAGCAGAAGAACAAAACAGTATGGACTTTAAAGTTAAAAAAGAATAGGTATAAATCACAGCTCTGAGGCCTTGAGCAAGCAAACTGGTACTAATTTCCCTGAGTCTCAGTTTCCTCATCTACAAAACAGAAGTCATAATATTATCTATATATAACACAGATTTTATAAAAAGTATATGAAATAACGTGATGGAAAACGTTAGGATAGTTCCTGACATATGAGTATTCTATAAATGGATGCTTCTAAAATTATTTTAGAAGACAGACCGGAAGAAAATGCAACAGCAAAATCTTCATCGTTGACTTTGGTAGGAATATGCTTTTTTTTTTGTCCACTTTTCTAAATTTTCCAGTTTCTCAAATAAGCTTTTATTACTTTATCAAGAAAAACAAAACAAGCATCAAATTCTGTTTCAAAACCTTTATATTTATATAAGTTTATATCATATTATAAAACCTTATATAAACTTTTCATATGAAAATGCAGCTATATATACATTAAAACTGCAACTACATTTCTAAAACAGCCGATTTTCTTTGGGTATAACATGTGATGTTTTCTTAATTTTCTAAAATTTAAACCCTGAGCATGTATTATTTTTGTGGTATAAATTTGTAATAGAGATGTTATAAGATCAGAACAATACTGATTAAAACAACTAGACTGTCAAAGACTGATCAAAAGCGAATTAAAAAAGAAGGCGAATTAAGTTCATCATCTATTACAAATTCATTAACCTCAGTGTTTCACACTGACATTAAAACAGGAAGGCTACTGTGAAGAAACATCAACTGAAGACAGCTATACTAAAATATAAGAGCTCCACATATACAGCAGGGTGATTTGTGCATTCCAACAGAAATGTTATAATCTCTAGCTCACAATATTGATATAAAACTTTAAAAACTGCTAGCCTCATTCTCGTATACTGTTGATAGAAATATAAACTGGTACAACTATTTCAGTCGGCAATGGCAACATCTAGCCAAACTTTAAATGCACAAACTCTTAATCCAACCCACTTCTGGGAATTTAACTTGTACAATACCCCTTACAGAATATTTACAGGCATTGTTTGAAATAACATGAGAGTCAACCTAAAAGTCCATTAATAGAGACCTGGGTGTATTATGTGCATGATAGAATACTTTACAGCTGCTTAAATGCATGGGAAAGAACTGTATATACTGATAAGGAAAGGTATCCAAGACAGAATGTTAAGTAAAAAAAAAAAAAAATCACAAAACTCCTCACACATAACATAGATGTGAATATGCATAGAACATTTCTAGATGAATACAAAATAAACTTTGTTAAGAAAAGAAACCTTTGAGAAGTCTGAGTAATTTTTAAAGTGTGGGCTTTTACGCCTTACATTCTTCTGTATTGTTTGAGTTCTTTTTTGGTTTGATTTTTAACCATGAAACTGTATTACTTTTGCAATTAGATAATAACAAACAATAATTAACAGAAAACATGTTAGCATTAATAATACATGTCATGGTTATGGACAGTGTCAACTTGGCCAAGTTGTGGTACCTGTTTATCTGATTGGGCAAGCGCTGGCTTGTCTGTTGCAATGAGGACGTTTCATAGGATTAGGTCATGATCACGTCAGCTACAGCCACAGCTGATTCCATTTGTAATCAGCCAAAGGGGAGTGTCTTCTGCAATTAGTGATGCTAAATCTAATCATGGGAGGCCTTTTAAGGAGAACTCAGAGGAGACAGGTTCCATTCCTGCTTTGGCTGGTGAGCCTCTCCTGTGGAGTTCATCCAGACCCTCCATCGGAGTCGTCGGCTTTGCAGCCTGCCCTGTGGATTTTGGACTCTGTGTTCCTGCGGTCACGTGAGACACTTTTATAAATTTTATATTTGCAAGTGTTCCCTGTTGATTCTGTTTCTCTAGAGAACCCTAACTAATACAATACAGTTTTCAGATTTTATCCTCTTTTTAACAAGTATATGCTGAGGTCATCCTTTGATGAGGCAAGACAGCAAGACCAGAAGAGAAAAACATGGCCAGTTCGAAGTGATTGGCAAAAATAAATATTCTCTTCAAAATACATTCCTAGAAAAAGGAATGTTTTTGTCATTTCTCTTTCCCCAAAACTCCCAAAGCAGTTTGTTGGCATCTCTACCTAGGAGATATCCTACAGCAGCTCTCAAATTATTTATGTATGGATCACTCTCTCCTACCAAAGGAAGAGTGTAGAGGTATATGTCTATTTATACATATAGCAAGCCAGTAATAAATGTTGAGTCAATGAATCGAGGGACATACAAACTTTTTTCATGAGACTACTGCAACACATGTAAAATCCATTCACTTTTTAAAATAGATTTTTAAAGTTACCTTGTATGATCCACTTTATGTGCATTTTTCTTTACTTTAGTGGGAGAATCCATTTTTACTCCAAGGTTTCTTAGTTGCTTAAGGGTTGCAGTAAGAACACAATCTTTGTCCACCATCCCTGAATCAGGTTTTTTTTTCTTTGTATGGTAAACATTTTGGGTCCTGGTGCATTCGTGGCTGATAATTACTGCTTTGGTAGATGGCTGTTTGGTTTTGTTGGGAGAGTTATTTAATGGGTGGTTCACTTGACCCTGATGAAAATAAAAAGGACACATTTGAAAAATGATTATTAACAATCTTAGCGAACAAAAATATAAACAATATCAGAGGAATAGCCAGGGAAAAACAAAGCAATATCACCTTGCCAAATTCTACAAAATATGAAGTACAATTTTAAGTATTATGGGGTTTTTATAAAAGAAGCCCATTCTAATGAAATTTTTCAGCAGACCCTAAAGGAAACTTAGAATATTTGTTCAGAACTCATTTGTTTTTAAACCAACAGATTTAAAAGCATTTGAATAATATTTTAAGTGTCTTCTGTAATTTACACTAAATTATTTCTATACACAACTTTAAAACATACTTTCATTTGAAAAATGTGTAATGTTTCAGATTATAAATTATTTTCATGCTTGCCCATGAAAAAAGAAAAAAAAAAGGATAAATTACTTTCATGTTATTTTCAGAATCGGGCTCCTGTTTTTTGCTGCCACTCTAAAAACAAAAGTAGGCTATGAAATTATCTCTGTGTTTCTGACATTAATGCATATTTCATTTCCTGAGCAATAATAATATTAACAATAATATCTTTGTAGATGGAGATTATGTCCTATTTCTCTATGTCCTGCATAGCACAAATCTAGGATGTAGTAAATAACAAATGTGTGTTCAATGATAAATAATAGGTCCTTATGAAGCACGTTTAATTAGCTTTTATTTATAAATGGAGAAATCAAATGGTACAAAATCTTGATTTGGATGGATGTCACAGCCAGGGCCATTCAACTTTTAAGTCCCAGTTTACATTCTAACTTTTCCAAGAAGACTATTTCCCTCAACAAGAATTAACACGTTCTACTATGAGCTCCTTTTGCATTATAGCACTTCTCAGACTGCCTTAAAATCGTTTATTGGTGTTCATGTGCTATTCTTTCCCCCAGGTTCTTGAGGAGAGACTATCATATTCATCTTTATATTATCCACTTTACTTAGTTCATTTTCTTAGACTAAGCTAAGTATTAAAAAAATATTTGTTTACCTAAAGTGAAATCAGTGAATATTTTCATAAATATCCAAATACTTTTCAATTTTCAAACTTACTACAAATCACTCTTGTTTTTGTCTGGCATTAAATTTAGTTTGAATTTAGCACAATATCAAGACATATTTATAAAATGTAGCTGTTTTCTTCTGGCTAAGTACTCCATAACTGACATGCTTGCTGCAAATCACTGAATTTAGTTTATCACACTTTATGAAATTTTAAAAGAAATAAAGCTATATATTGTTAACTACACAAAAATAATTTTATCTCAAGGTCCCAATCAGTTTAAATCTAGGAAAGCCTCAACTAGTATCCTCTATGCTAAATAATCATCTAATAAAAGATGAAATGCTCTACATTTTCTTACCAATAAATCCTGACAAATTTTCTGATTGTCTGACGGTTGATGAGGCAAGGGTTGCATTGTGTGCTCAAGTTTTGGGTCCTCTGATGTCATAGAGTTGTTACTGGCACCCTCTTTTGGTCCAGTTTGTGAGCACATGCTTACACTCTCTGCCAACAGGGAATTCGGAAAGAATACAGGCACAGCAGGTTCTTTTCTCACAACAGGAGAAGAGCTGCTTGAAAGGATATAAAATGTAACTTTAGTTATCAAGGTACTTTTAACACACATTTGAAAGAAAGGAGATAAGATGCAAGTAGCATTCTGGTTTGTGTTTTCTGTTCTGGGTGCTATATAAGAATCCCTGCTTGAAAGGCTGCATATTAACTGCTAAATATATTTATAATTTATAAATATATATTTATAATATATTTAGACAGCTTTCTTTGAAGGCTAGAAATAGAAAACATCTCCCGAACTGTTGATTTCTCCCAAACTTGATGCAATGTTTGATTAATTTTTTAGAGTAGCCAAAATTTTAAAATATATTATTTGTTCACCTAAAATTTCAAACTATAGTCAAGGTGTCTGTCAAATGAAAATTCATAAAATGCCATTTTATAATCACAGTACATACTTGGTGGTATTTGTTTTCTTCTTTATACATTTATGAATTTCCTAAATTTTATACAGTGAGCATTTATTACTTTCAAAATTTGAAAATATATTATTAATTAGGGAAATCAGTATTAAAAAGGTTTTGATAAAATAGTAATCTGTGGCTACTGTAGAAAACAGAGGAAAATATTAATAAAAGTAGCTACAGAATACTTATTATGGGCCTGGCACTGTTCTAAGTGACTCATCTCATTTAACATTTACCAACAAACCTATAAGTTATTAGATACTATGTATTATCGCCATTTGACAGATGAGGAAAGTGAAGCACAGAGAGAGGTTTAGGTAACTGCTCAAAACTACACTAAGTATGGAAAAAATATAAGCCAAAGGTAACTGAACACACAGAGGTAACCACTATTAACATTTCAGAGTACTTCCATCTATACTTTTTTCTAGAGATAAAATGAATTTTCTCTGCAAGAATGTGCCATACTTTATAGTTTTGGAAATTGCCTTTTAAAACCAAATATTACATCATGAGCATCTTCCCATTTCATTAAATATTCTTAAAACCAAATTTTAATGGTTATATAATATTTCATTCTATAGATATAGCTTGATTTTTCTAACGATACCTTTTGCATAAAATTTAGGTTATTTCCAATTTTTTCCACATTGTTGAATTTAACTTGATCTGATGTGCGAAGTACATGATAAGCACAAATGAATCTTTGTAAAACATCACTCAAGATATTATTCTTATAAAAGATCAATAAATTGATTACAAAAACATCAATTTTTTACATAACAAACATCATAAAGTCAAAAGACAATTCACAGACTTCTGGGAAAATGGCAGAATAGGATAGGCTAAGTTCATTTCTGCTCTGTGGAACAAAAGAAGGTACAGAAAAATGACTAGGATTGCAGTTTTTCAGGGTGCAAGTGACCAAAGAAGGTCTTCTACATTATATAGGAAGGTCCTGGATGAAAAAGTAGAGAAACTGAGATGGAGAGAATGGAACGAGTGAGCTCAGGCATGACCCTACCAGGGTCAAACAGCAGTGCATAGGTAAGCACCTCCACTCCAGCCTACCCCTGCAGCTAGCTTGGGAGATCCTCACACACTGCTCCACAGCTGCGAGCTCCCATGGGAAACCTGGAAGCATGCCCAGCTGCAACCAACCACCCCACTGGGTGGAGCAAATAGCCAACCCAACCCAACAATCGGCCGCCCTGCCCTATACTGGGACCAGCCACAAAATCCAAGGTCATCCCAAGCAGAAGCCTGGGGACCACTAGGCCCATTGGACCCATAAGTGGAATCTCTGCTGAGACGCACACTGTTCACCCCCTAGCCCCAGTGGTGGTGGCTCTGAGCGCACACCAAGATATAGCAGCCCTAGCTGAAATCTGGCTCAGATGGCCATTGCACTTGGGGAAGAGGTAGGCTTGACGGGGAGAAGTGGCTCAAGAGTGCCACCTGTTGGGAAGCCTCAAGTAGAATTGCATCCCATCCATGAGATCTAGGACTTGGTTTGGGGGGGAATTACCAACAAACCAAGTACAAAAGGGGTCTTCAATGCAAACCTAGGCAAATACAAAACCTTAGACGAGAAAAGGAAACCAACTTACAAAACAACATTATCGAGATAATAAAATGCCCCAAATGCAACAGAAAATCACCAAACATGTGAAGTCAGGCAGATATGGTCCAGACAAACAAACAAATTAAAACAATGGAGCAGACACAAAATTTGGAACAATTAATAAAAGATGTTTATAAGGACATAAAGACTATCAAGAAGATACTGAGAGAACATAAAGAAAAAATTGAAAGAAATAGAAAGCAGATCTCAGAGAGATGAAAGATACTGTAGACCAAATTAAAAATATACTAGAGTCACACAATAGCAGATTTGAAAAGGTAGATGAAAGAATAAGTGGAAGAAGACTGGACAATAGAACTCAAGCGCACAAAGGAACAAATTGCAAGAAAGATGGAAAAAATGGAACAGGTTTCAGGGAAGTGACTGACAACATGAAGAGCACAAACATAAGTCATCAGTAAAGGGCCAGGAAGGTTACCTGAAGAGATAATGGTGGAAAACTTCCCAACTATTATAAAAGGCATAAATATGCAAATCAAAGAATCCCAACGAACTCCAAAGAGAATAAATCCAAATAGGCCTACTCCAAGACACATATTAATCAGAAAGCAGCAAGAGAAAAGTGATTCACTACATACAAGGGAAACTACATAAGACTGAGTTCAGACAACTCAACAGGCACCAATGAGGCGAGAGGGAAGTGGTATGATATATTTAAGATCCTGAATGAGAAAGACTTCCAGCCAAGAATTCTTTATCTAGCCAAGTTGTCCTTCAAATTGAAGGAGAGATTAAAATCTTCTCAAAGAAACAAAGACTAAGAATTTGTCAGCAAAGGACTGCCCTATAAAAAATACGAAAAGGAATTCTGATGGCTGGAAAAAAAGAGACAGGAGAGGGAGGTCTGGAAGTGGGCACAGAATTGAAGAGCATTAGTAAGGGTAATTTAAAGGCTAAAAAGAGAGAGAGGGAAAAGAATATATAGATTTGACAAAAATAAAAGGGAAAGATAGGAGACTCAAGAATTGCTCTTACAATAATAACTTTGAATGTTAATGGACTAAACTCACTAACTAAAAGATAGAGATTGGCAGAATGGGTGAAAAATATGACCCATCTATATGCTACTTACAAGAGACTCATTTTAGATCCAAGAAGACAAAGATTGAAAGTAATTAAAGAGTCAGTTCACCAAAAAGACATAACAATCATAAACGCTTATGCTCCCAATCAAGGAGCTCCAATGTACATGAAACAGACATTGGCAAAACTGAAGGGAGCAACAGATGTTTCAACAATAATAGTGGGAGACTTCAACACACTACTCTCCTCTATAGATAGAACAACCAGACAGAGGGTCAACAAGGAAACAGAGACTCTAAACAATGTGATATAGGAATTAGACTTAATAGACATATATAATTCATTACAACCCAAAACAGCAGGATGTACATTCTTCTCTAGTGCTCATGAATGTTCACCAGGATAGATCATATTCTAGGGTACAAAATAGTTCTTTATAAATTTAATAAGATTGAAATTATTCAAAGAACTTTCTCGGACCACAATGGAATAAAGATGGAAACTAATAACTAACAAATAACCAGGACTTTCACAAATCTATGGAAATTAAATATCACACTCCTAAATAATCAGCAGGTCAAAGAAGAAATTGCTAGATAAATTGGTAAATACCTGGAGATGAATGAAAATGAGAATACAACATATCAGAACTTATGGGACGCAGCAAAGGCAGTGCTGAGAGGGGATTTTATCACCCTAAATGTCTATATTAATTAAGAAGAACGAACAAAAATCAAGGACTTGGTTGCTCACCTGGAGGAATGAGAGAAAGAACAGCAAACTAACTCCAAAGCAAATAGAAGTAAGAAGGATTAAAGCATAAACAAACTGGAGAACAAAAAAAAATAATTGAAAGAATCAATAAAACTAAAAGTTGTTTCGTTGAGAAAAATCAGTAAAATCGATGGACCCTTTGCTAGGCTGACAAAGAAAAAAACAGAGAGGACACAAATAAACCAAATCAGGAAAAAGAGGGACTGACTTTACTATGGATCTGGAAGAAATTTTAAAATCCTAAGAGGACAATATGAATAACTATATGCTAATAAACTAGACAACCTAGATGAAATGGACCAATTCACAGAAACACATGAACTACCTACACTGACTCAAGAAGAAAGATTTCAACAAAGCAACTACAAGTTAAGAGATTCAATTAGTTATCAAAAACCTTCCTACAAAGAAAAGCCCAGAGCCAAATGGCTTCACAGGGGGAATTTTACCAGACATTCCCAAACAGAACTAATACCAATCAGGCTCAAACTCTTCCCAAAAACTGAGGAAAAAGGAATGCTACCTAACACATTTTATGAAGCTAACATCACGCTAACATAAAAACTGGATAAAGACTACAGGAACATAGATGCAAAAATTCTCAACAAAATACCAGCAAATCGAATCTAACAACCTATTAAAAGAATTATACATTACGACCAAGTTGGACTTATACCAGTAATGCAAGGGGTTCAATACAAGAAAATAAATTAATGTAATATAGCACATTAACAAACTGAAAGTGAAAAATCATATGATCCCATTGACTAATACTGAAAAAGCATTCAACAAAATTCAGCATCCTTTTCTGATAAAAACACTTCAAAAGGGAGAAATCAAGGGAAACTTCCTCAATATCATGAAAGGCATTCATTAAAAACCCATAGCTAGTATCATACTCAACAGTGAGAGATTGAAACCATACCCTCTGTGACAGTTTGAATCTGTGGTGGACCCCAGAAAAGCCTAGTCCTTTAATCCACATTCAGTATTGCTGGTTGGGAGCTTTTTTATTTTTTCACATGGGCAGGCACCAGTAATTGAACCCAGATCTCTGTCATGGCAGGAGAGAACTCTGCCAGTTAGCCACCATTGCCCGCCCTGGCTAGGAGCTTTTTGATTGTTCCGATGGAGATGTGACTCACCTGATTGTGGGTATTAACCTTGAATTAGATGGAGATGTGACTCCACCCACTCCAGATAGGTCTTGAGTACTTACTGGAATCTTTTAAAACAGAAAGCATATTGGAAAAAGCTTCAGAACAACGAGATAACTATGAGAACTACCAGAGCCCATGCAGCCAGAGACCTCTGGAGATGAAGGAAAATGCCCCTGGAGGAGTTTCATGAAACAAGAAGCCTGGAGAGAAAGTTAGCAGAGGTCACCATGTTCGCCATGTGCCTTCCAGTTGAGAGAAACCCTAAATGTCATGGGCCTTTCTTGAGTGAAGATAATGTCTTGTTGGTGCCTTAATTTGGACATTTTTATAGACTTGCTCTAATTGGGACATTTTCTTGGCCTTAGAACTGTAAACTAGCAACTTATTAAATTCCCTTTTTAAAAGACATTCCATTTCTGGTGTATTGCATTCTGGCAGCTAGCAAACCAGAACATCCCCTAAGATCAGAAACGAGACAAGGATACCCATTGTTACCACTATTATTCAACATTGTACTAGAAGTTCTAGCTGGAGTGATCAGGCAGGAGTAAGGAATAAAAGGCATCCATACAGGAAAGGAAGAAATAAAGCTTTCATTATTTGCAGATGACATGACCCTATACTTGGAAAATCCTGAGAAATCTATGACAAAGCTACTTGAGCTAATAAACAATTTCAGCAAACTGGTGGTATAGATTAATGCACAAAAATCAATAATGTTTCTATACACAAGTAATGATCTGAGGAGATGATTAAGGAAAAAATTCCATTCAAAGTAGCAATTAAGGGTGTGCCACGGTGGCTCAGCAGGCAGAGTTCTTGCCTGCCATGCTGCAGACCTGGGTTCGATTCCTGGTGCCTGCCCATGCAAAAAAAAAAAAAAAAAAAAAAAAAAAAAAAAAAAAAAAAAAAAAAAAAAAAAAAAAAAAGCAATTAAAAGATCAAGTATCTAGGAATAAACTTAACCAGGGATGTTAAGGACCTACACAAAGAAAACTACAAAACAATGCTAAAAGAAATGAAAGATCTAAATGGGTGGAAAGACATTCTATGTTCATGAATAGAAAGGTTGAATGTTGTTAAGATGTCAATTTACCCAAATTGATCTACAGATTCAATACAATATTCTAACAACCTATTTTGATAACATGGAAAAGCTAGTTATCAAATTTGTCTGGAAGGGGGAAAAACCTCAAATAGCCAAAAATACCCTAAAGGGAAAGAGCAAAATGGGATGACTAACTAATGTCCTGACTTGAAAGCTTATTATAAAGCTACAGTAGTCAAAACAGCATGGTACTGGCACAAAGATAGAAATATTGACCAATGGAATCAAATCAAGAGTGCAGAGATAGACCATTAAATCTATGATCAACTGATCTTCCACAAGGCCCCTAAATCCACTTAACTGGGACAGAATAGTCTTTTCAACAAATGGGCATGGGAGAATTGGCTACCAATAGCCAAAAGAATGTAAAAGGACCCCTACCTTACACCTATACAAAAATTAATTCAAAATGGATCAAAGACCTAAATATAAGAGCCAGTACCATAAAATTCCTAGACGAAAATATAGGGAAACATCTTTAAGACTTAATATCAGGAGGCAGCTTCTTAAACTTCATACTGAAAGCACAAACAACTAAAGAAAAAATAGATAAATGGGAACTCCTCAAAATCAAAAGCTTCTGTGCCTGAAAAGACTTGATCAAAAAGGTGAAGAAGCAGCCAACTCAATGGGAGAAAGTTTTTGAAAACAACATATTGAATAAAGGTTTGATATCCTGTGTATATACAGAAATGATAAAACTCACAACAAAAGAACAAACAACCCAATTATATAATGGGCAAAGGATATGAATAGACATATTTCTGAAAAGCAAATACAAATGGCTAAAAAGCACATGCAGTGATGGTATCTTCATTAGGAAGATATCACTTCACACCTACAAGAATGGTTGCTATTAAACAGAAAACTACAAATGTTGGAGAGAATTTGGAGAAACTGGAACACTGGTGGGAATGTATACTAGTACAGCTGAGGTGGAAGACAGTTTGGCCATTCTTCAAAGAACTACATATTGAGTTGCCCCTACAACCTGGCAATACTAATACTCAGTATACCAATAAGAGCTGAAAGTAGTGACATTAACAGAGATTTGCACACCGATATTCATAGTGGCAGTATTTACAAATGCTAAAAGATGGAAACAATCCAAGTACCTATCAACAGACAAGTGGATAAACAAAATGTGGTATATAATATACAATGGAATATTATGCAGCAGCAAGAGGAAATGAGGTCCTGAAGCATATGACAACATGGATGAACCTTGAGGACATAATGCTAAGTGAAATAAGCCAGACACAAAAGGACTGTATGATTTCACTATTATGACTCTAGTAAATTCAGAGGCTTACCATGTAGAACATAGGGGACGTGGAGGTACACAGAAACTAGGTGAGTAAATGGTTATCCAAAGAGGTTGAACTTAAAGGTAAAGAAATGGACAGAAGTGAAGGTAGTTTATTAGTGGGGTTATAAGTAAAACTTTAATTTTGAAGATGAATAGGACTGAAAGGGTCTGTATAGAGTCATGTATCCCACCAATTAACTCTACTAGTTATAAGTTCCTGCATGAACTACTTCAAAGGTTATATTTTGTACACATAGTCAACAATAGAAGGGTATGGGGGAAACAAATATTGCATGTTATGGCCTATAGTTAACAGGAAGACAGTTATAGTACCACAGCAATATCAGAGATAAATAATTGGGGGAGGGGAGAGAAGAGATTAGGGGAGGTTTTGATAGGATATTTAGTGAGGCCCACCCTGGCACATGGGATCGACAATGTTGTCCTGACCAAAAGGGGGAAAAGAAATATAACAAAATAAGGTATCAGTGGCTGAGAGAGTCCAAACAGGGTCGAGAGGCTATTCTGGAAGCTACTCTTATGGAAGCTTAAGCTAGATATTGCTAATTGCCACTGTTTGTCAAACTCCAACCAACACTATTCCTATTAACCCTAAAGAACACCCAGGGCTCTCTCTGAGATTCTACAAAAGTTTCATGCGCTAAGTTTACTTTTCAGAAACCTAAAACCTTCAGATGATTCCTAGGCCAGATAAGTCCTGTAACCCAGAGGTGCCAACCTCTCCAAGAACATTAACCAGTTTTATCCCCTATACCATATTGTTGACTACCCTTTCCAACAGGAAAAAGTTAGAATGGGCATAGCCCAAATACCCCTAAAGACTGGGAGGAGGATCAAAGGAGAAGGAGGAGTTATAACAGAGAAGACAGAATTTAACAAATGAGTATGACTGCTGAATCTTTTATGTTGACATTTCTTTTTTGACTCCATGTCTTAGAGCAGCTAGAAGGAAAACCTGAAATTGTGGGACTGTAACCCATACCAAACTTTGAAATCTATTCTATAACTACTTGTTAAAATGTACTCTAGACTTCCGGGAAAATGGCCAACTAGAGAAGCTTGAGATTAGCCCTGCTCCACAGAAAAGTTAGAGAAGGGACAGGAGGGTGACTGAGGAGGCAATTCAGGAGTGCGGCTGACCTAAGAGAGCCTTCTGCACCACATGTGGCAGCCCTGGTTGCAGAGGCCGAGGAACTGAAAGGCAGAAAGCTGGAGCCTGGTGTGGAGGCATGGAGCCTGCGGGAGTGCACGGACGAGAACATGGGACTAGGAAGTAAGCCTGGCTGCATTCCTTGGGTGCGCTATCCTCACCAGCGCAGCCCCATGACTGGCGACTCACCCCACGCTCCACACACCTGAACCCCGTCACTCATTCCCATTCCCCGCACTCCAGGCACCCCGACCCCACCAGCCACCCAGTGCACATACCTGCCCCACACCCCCACCCCAAGTGCAGCCCAACCCACTTCTCCTGAACCCCTTCTGAGCACTACCTCCCCCTCCCTGTTCCCTGCAGGCTGGCCAAAGCCATTGTTTGTTGGCCAAAGCCCAAATACCCCTAAACAGCAATGGTTATGGTCACTTTAGAAAAGGCTTATAAGAAAACAGGGGCCTAGATTGTAACCTTTTAGAGCAGACACATTAAGTCCAGCGTGGTGATTATTATTTCTGGATTTTGAGAGGCTGTTTTATATATATAACCTTATATTTAGAGACAAGAACAAAGCCAAACAGGTTGGGGTTAAAGTAATTTAGAACATAGGGGTAAGGAAGACAGTGTCTATATTTTAGAACCACACATACTCTTTGGGACCAATGGAAGAAAGGTTTATTTGATGTGGAACTGAAATTTTCTGTAGTGCATAATCTCATTCAACCAACTGTATAGCCCATTTATAACAACTGAAACACAGGAAGCACAGAATAAGAAGAAAGAATAAGTAATACTTATTTTTTCCAAAAAAGATGGAAAAAATTAAATGGGAACTCAGGGAAATGATAGA
>PVIY010026214.1:0-35681 GCA_004026745.1 Myrmecophaga tridactyla
AAAAAAATTAAGCATGCATCTGATTGCCGGACTTCTTAGATCCGTTAATATAATTAGTGCTTTATGCTGCTCCAAAACGGTGATCCAAAACTCAGTGTTCTCCAACCTTTTTTTGACCAGAGAGCCTTCTCATTGGTCAAATATCCTAAGAGAATCAAGGTTTCAAGGAATAGACTTTAGGAAGCACCAAACAATATCTGGACCATAAAGTGATCTTAAATTTCCTAAATTCAAGCAGAATCACTGTCACCCCCAAACAGGAAGAAAACCTAAATATAATAAATGTAACTTGCAGCATGATATATATATATATATTTTTTATGGCAATATGTCCTGGAATATACTGTCATAACCCAAGGGAGGTTGTATGCTTGAACCCTAAACATGTA
Source organism: Myrmecophaga tridactyla (assembly GCA_004026745.1). Classification (NCBI taxonomy): domain Eukaryota; kingdom Metazoa; phylum Chordata; class Mammalia; order Pilosa; family Myrmecophagidae; genus Myrmecophaga; species Myrmecophaga tridactyla. The sequence continues at coordinate 390 of PVIY010026214.1, forward strand.
TCAGCACAATTCCAGCATTGCTCAAGGGAGAAGAAATTCTCAGCCTGGTAACCGACGATGGGTGTCTAGATTGAGGAAGGTTGTGCCAGAGTCTGCTGGTGGTCACCAAATATCTTTGCTCTCCTTCTCGCTTCCCAGCCTGCCTTGCCGTTTGGTTGGGGCTTGAGACTATGTGACTCATGCTGGTCAATGGCATGAGAGTGGCAGCGAAGTGTGTCACTTCCGGGCGAGGCGTTTAGCAGCCAGCACACCTCCTCCATCTCTCTCTTTCCCTGTTTCCCTGACCTTGGAGGCCGTGTGTTCCATGCAGTAAAGCTACAAGGCAGAAAAGCCAATGTCCTGGAGACCCGCACTGGTGGAACTGTGTAAGGGCACGGTCCAGCTGCATGGGAATGTGAGAGAGAAACTTTTCTGAGTGTTAAACCTTTCGGGGTCCATCCACTGAAGGAGCAGTGTTATCTGAATGCAAGCATGGAAGCTGGATGATAGCTATACCCCTCAATAGCCCATGCACTTAACCCTAAATTCATGCTTATCGAACAAGCTTCTGATCTCTCTTAGACCCTCTCTACTTCCTGTCTCATTTAAGCTTCCTGAGACAATAATCCACACCTGGTAATATTCAGAGCAGTAACAACAGTGGCTTAATACCAACCAATTGCTGAGCACTTACTCTGTACCAGGCACCAAATTAAATAATTCTCATACATTATTTCATTAAATTTCATTGTCATGACAAGTTTATGAAATATCTACTATTATTGACCTTTTTTTTTTTACAGTTGAGGAAACCGAGGCTTGTAGAGCTTAAGTATCTTGACTAAATTACAGTCAATAAATGGCAGAGCAGAACTCAAATCCAGGTTCATCTGATACCCAGAGTGATACCCACAAATTCTACTGTCTCACTTTCTACACTTGCTCATCCCCCACCCACACTCCAACCCCCCTCCTCTAACTTCTATACTATCCCCTCCACCTCCACCCTCAAAATCTTTCCCCTCAAACTCTTCCCACTAAAGTGAACGATCCCTCCCTAATTTTCAGGTAAGGAGTACCATTTCAATTCTTTTCTGGCTTGGCTCTACAGATCCTGTTGGCCAATTCCTTCTCCTTGAAATTCTTTTTCTCCTTGTCTATCTAACTAATCCACCCTAATCTCCTTCTTGGATCCTCTTTCTCTACTTCCTCTCTTTTCACTGCCCATCTTCTCCCCAGCTGATCCCATCAACTTGGCTATTGCTTTAAAGGCCACCGTGGTGAGGACTCCCATATCTACAACTTCAGCCAAGACCACTCCTCCTCCACCCTCTAAAAGATGTACTTCTCTTGTAACCTTGCCCCTTCTTCCACTGAATGGCACCACCACTCACTTTCAGAGGAACTAGAGTCTGGAGAGTCATCTTAGGTGGTCTTTCTCTTGCTAATATCCCACTTCAACATTTAGTCATTTATGGCCTTTTACTGATTCTTCTTGGATGTCTCATGAACTCTGGCTCTCCACTCCATCCTCCTGACACTGCCCAAGTTCAGTCCTTTGCATATCTCTCCCAGCCCACTGAAACAGCCTCCTCACTGCTTTCCTAGCTTCCAGCTTTTTCCACCTACACTCTATTTTCTACATTTCCATGAATGGGATCTACACAAGACTCAAATCTGACCGCATGCCTCTCCAATTTTTAAACTACTCTTTCTCTCATCTTAATCTGCAGGATACAATATTGGCTCCTTAGCAGGTACAAAAGAGGCTCTCTGATCTGGCTGATGCCTGCCTCCAAGCTTCAGGCACCACTGCATACCCCCATCCAGCCTTACACTTCATACTCTAGCTATAACAACCTATTTTCAACACGCTAGTCCTTCTAGCTATAATGCCTACTCCTTCCTCCTGTCTCTTATCCATCCTTTAAAACTCTGAACATACTGTCTTCTCTGTAACCTTCCTTGATCTCCCTAAGGTTCTTCATTCCCCTCTATGATGCCTCTGTATCTTGTATACACTACTTTATTTGCCAGCATCTCACTATGTTGCAGTTGCATCTTTTATAGTTATGTCTCCATTAAGAGCATGAACCAGTTTTATTCATCACTGTATCCCCGTCACTAAAACTTGCCAGACACCTACTGATCATAAGTTCCTCACTGGCCCTATCACCAAAAGTGTAGGCTCTGAGACTAGTTATTCTGCCAACCAGCCATTTTGGGCAATAAATGCTCATCATAGCTTATAAGATGGTTTTCCTTAAAGTTTGGATTTTGTAAATTGCTTTACCAGTAGCTAAATATCCCTTTCAGGAAGCTAATTAGGTCAAGTTTTTGAACCTACAAAATTGAAGTCAAGATTCTGTTTCTGCTGACATATTAAGCGTGAACTTTGTGACAGAAATGACATAAGACACCCTCATGTTGTCTCATTTTAGCCTAACAATAGTCTAAAGGGATTATTCTACTTATTTTACAGCTAGAGAAAGGAGGCTCAAAGAGGTTGAGAGCTTTTTCCATGATCACGAGTTACTTGCAGAGCCTGAATCTGAATCCAGGTCTAATTGGACTTGACTTTGAGGACTCTCTCTGAACCCACAGTCACTCCCTGTGAACCTCAGTCTGAATGCAAGCCAGCCTCTAGAAAGCTTTTTTAATCCTATTGCATCCTGTCAGCAACATCATGAAATGGGACCTATGAGAAATCTCTGAGCACATGGGTGTTTTGGAAACTGAGTGGTGTGTGTGTAAGGAGATGGCCCCATACTTACACACACACACACACACACAACACATATACATTCATGCATACACAAACTCATACCTACATATATATGCATGTGTAATTAACCCAGTGAAAGCTCCACTTAGGACCAAGAGAATGTGGACCAATGTGGAGTGGGATCCTCCAATTTATGTGACTGTTCATTCAACAAATCTCTTTCATTTGTATCAACAAATACTTAGGGGCTTTACAGACAAGACTTCAGATGCCGAGGCTAAAGGCTATTGACTACGTCATGTGTAGAAGAAATAATGGCCTGAGATGGGGATTCCTTTGAGTGAGAAAAGCAGCCTGGCCCTGCATGAATTTTACAGTTTATTGGTAAAAAGCAGGGACATGAGGAATGAACAAGGAGAAGGATTCACATATAAGAGCACAAACCCCTTTGTTTTTAGGGCCAACCTCAAGGAGTACTCCCAGCTATATACATTGCAGTGACCATGCAAGATACAGCTGATGACAAGGTATTTGACCTGAGGTGGTGTTCTAACATGAAATCTAGACAGGAGTCAGTTTTTGAAGGTCTACCAGTAGACTTAAAACTTCATGTGCCCACAGAGCTCATGAGTCAGGCATGGAAGGGACAGCAGGAGATTTAAGTTACCCTCGAGAGAGAAACCTTGCTTCTGCAAGGGGGCATGTGGGCCAGAGCACGTGTCAAGTCTTCAGCTTTGGCAACGTTTCAGGAAGGGGAGGATAAGTTAAGAGGTCTCTTTATGTGGAGGCAGAAGGATGGACAATATTACTCTAGTTCTAAAATCCTGATTCTGCATTAAGAAAGACTAGAGCAGAGAGGGTGAAGAGAGCAAGGAGAGATCAGAACAAAGAGATGCAAGAAAGAGATGATGGTGAATGTGTCAAAGAAATTTCCTGGAGAAGGGAGCCCAGAGGAAACCAGGGCAAGGCAGACAGCCTGAAAATGGGCTGTCTTTCATTTTATCTTATGGTTTTCTTTGTGGGTGAGCTTAGAGCTGATGCCTTCCCCAGAGGGTCCTTGAATTCACTGGCACTCCCCAGCCTGGTCCTGGTCTCCCCACGAGGGCTGCAGTTTCCAGTGCCAGTGACGCAGCCGCCAGACAGCATGCCATAGCCTCCACCAACAGAACTGGGCAGGTAGCCATAGGTGCTGGCACCGCTGAATCCAAAGCTGGGCCCTGTGCCCATGGTCCCAGCCGTGGAGCTGCTGATGACTGCTGTAGGATGGAGGGAGGAATGGTCAGTGTATGTCCCAGAACACGGTGGGTCCCAAGTTCCCATCCACCCTTCCAGCTACCTCCAGCAGACACCTCATTTCAACTATGGACTTGGGTTCAGTGGCACACCCTCAATTTCTGAACATCCCAATCCCAATTCTGGGAAGAACAACCAAGGTCCCATAGGAACCCCAAGCCTGGCACCTACTCATTCTTTGAACAAGCAAGAGTAGCAGCGGTGATATATACTTCCCCCAAAGAGCAGATGATGCCCTAGCATCAGATAAGTGAACATATTCTTGCATTTAACTTTAGAATACATCCTTAATTTTTTTCTTTTCAAAAAATTTCCTGATTATTTGATTTAGGGAAACATTTGTTGACCTAGCTCTCCAAAGGAAACCAAGCTGGACCCTGAGGGACCAGCATTAAAACTGATTACATCTGCTAATCCACACCAGGGGTGTAATCTACTCCATGCATATCTATGGTGCAGTGGTCTCTATTCTCAGAGAGGAGGTGGCTTACTTCATGCTTGTGGGTTCCCTTCATTCAGGAAAGCCTGGGCTGGGGGGTGGGGGCAGGGAGCAGGGGGAGAAAGAGTTTCATCCCAGTGTGGGTGAGATTTCGGGGGAAAGAGCTAATATGAAATGCCAGAACATGATAGGGAACCGATCCACCAAGGAAGAAGCCACTCTGCAGGGGAGCCACCAGGTCTCAGGTCTCAGAGAGGGTCGTGTGTATATGGCAGAGAGCCAGGTTGTCCTACCAGGGCTCTGCTGGTAGGCATCCACTCACTCTGTGTTTGTTGAAGGACTAAAAATAGTCCCTCAGAGCACAGGATACTCACAAATGCTCACGGAGTTGGTGTACTCTCCGGACATCCTGCATGGAGAGAAAAGCACAGGTGAATCTCCACCCCATAACAGTTGCCCTCAGCGCAGTCCGAATACTACCCCACAAATCATCAGACTCTATCTCCGTGAGTTCCTCCAGCTGGTCAAACAGCAGTATCTGCACCTGTGTGTCCCTGGGCACCCTCCCCCCACTTCAGCACCCCTGCTTCAAACTACCCTTCCTGCTTTAAGTGCAGGAAGGCCCGCACCCACCCCCACCACTCTGAGGGTCCCTCTTGCTGGGTTTCTCCTAAGCCCGTTTCTTTATTCCTACGCTGCTGCTTCCTGAATAAAACCAGGTGTGGAAAAATCAGGACCAGGACTTGGACTAATGCACTAAATATATGATTTTAACTTTATAACTTTGCAACTTCTCTCTGGGTCTGTAAAAGAGTGTTAGGTCAGAACAGGGTTTCCTAAATATCAGTGCTTCATGTACCACCTTCCCAATTGTTGCTATGACCATGTATGACCCATTCTATTATAGAGTTAGTATTTTTTATTTGTTCTGCCTTGTATAACAAAAATTCATTTACCTTAAAAGGAAATTTTATATCTCTAGGGAACATAGAAAGTAAGTACTCCTTGCAAAAAATATATATATAGCTGTAAAAATAAATGTAATGAAAACAAAATTTAAAAATTTTTGGCTTGATATCACTGTCTGCACAGAGACTCCAAACCTGAGGTAAATCTACATCTCTTTATTAAAGGGAGATTTGTCCTATGCCAGATAAGCCCTGAAACCCAGAGATGCCAGTTGCTTCACCCTACCCCGTAATGTCAACACCCCTTTTTCAACATGAAGAAGTTAGAATAGTCATTATCCAAATATCCCTAAAGATTGGGCGAAGGATCAAATGAGACGGAGGAGTTGTAACAGAAAGAACAGGACTTAACAAAGGAGTGTGACTACTGAATCATTATTTTAATATATCTTTTTAGTATCCAGTGTATTAGAGCAACTAGAAAGAGTACTCGAAATTGTGGAACTGTAACCCATACCATACTTTGAAATTTGCTCTATAACTACTTGTTCAAATGTACTTTGAAATTTATTACTCGTCTGCCTATGCTTTATTTCACAATTAAAAATGTTTTTAAAAATTGGAAAAAAAAAAAAGACTTGCAAGTGTCAAGAGAGTGTTAAAGACACAACAGCACCAAACTGAGAAACCTCGACATAATCTGAAGGGTTGAGGAGGAACTGAAAAGGACATTACTGCCTCATTAGCTCATGGGCTGTCTCAGGTGTGTCTGTGAGTGACCTAAAGAGGATGTGCAACCCTCCAGGTGGCCCATCCCACACGGTCTAGGGAACTCTGAATCAGAGGATGGCCTGAGTCTGGCTCTAGGTCTGAAGACCCTAAGGTCCTGGGACTCCTCCCACCCTCACCTGCACTCCTCGCCCTCCAGCAGCTTGCGGTAGGTGGCGATCTCCACGTCCAGGGCCAGCTTCAGGCTCAGCAGCTCCTGGTACTCACGCAGCATCCGGGCCAGCTCCTCCTTGGCCTGGTGCAGGGCGCCCTCCAGCCCATCCAGCTTGGTCCGGGCATCTTTCAGGGCACAGTCACCCTGCTGCTCAGCACCAGCGATGGCTATCTCTAGGTTTGAGCACTGAGGGCCAGGAGGCAGCATTTCCCCCTGAGTCCTAAGGCACCTCGGGTGTCCCTTCACCCGCCCCCACCTGCTCACAGAGGACCTTCCTCTCTTGTGTCCTACTTCCTACAGCAGAGACAGCCACATCTTTGATGATAAGGATTTGTCAACCTGGGACTAGGAACTTGTTATCCTGTGCCCCATGGCTGTATGAAAAGAGCCTTCCACCTGTTCCAGGCCTCTGCTGGGAGTAGGTATGGTGGATGAGAGAAGGAATAGGTTCTGAGATGAAGGATGGAAAGTAGGAGAGAGACAGGGGGAGTGTGCTGGGCAGTCAACCCTCCTTTGGGAGTGATTCAGGGCCCCCCATACTCTCTTCACCTGTTTCTTCACACACTCGATTTCTGAGCGCATCCTTTGGATCACTCGGGTCAGCTCTGAGATCTCGTTCTTGGTGTGTTTGAGGTCATCTCCATGCTGGCCAGCTGCCATCTGCAGCTCCTGGAACTAGGGGAAAAGAGTCATTGACTCAGGTTCTGGCTGATCTAAACCTGGCACAGAGACTGTGCCTTTCCCAGGGGAGTGGGACAGAGGCGGGTAGGGCTCTCCAGCTTTCCCAGGCCTGTCAAAAGTCCCCATTCAACCGTCTGTTTGCTGAATTTGTTTGCCTCAAGCATAGCTCATCTCATTGACGGCTGCATTTGGCCATAAGGACTGCCCCCTCTCTGAGCTCTGCACATTCCAACTTTGTAACATACAACTCCAATGATGACACTCCCCTGCCTATAGCCCTCCAAAGCTCATCATCACCTTCAAGGTCAAGTCCAAACTCTTAAGCAAGGTGCTTTGAGGTTTGGATTCCACCAGCCTCTCTAGCCTCATTTCCCACCTCTCCTGTCCCTCTCCTACATGGCTGTCCAGCTGTGACAAACAGCTCTAAGGTCTCTGACTCTTTGCTTAAGCTTCTCCCTCCTGTCCATCTGCCCTATTTCCCTAGCTAACCCCACTCATCCAGGGCAGAGTCTCTTCCTCCAAGAGGACTTCCCTGATCCTCCAGTTTGGAGCACCAAACTCCATAGATCTTAGCATGCCTTACCATGAGCACACATTTCTTCATCTTTCCCATGAGACTCAGAATGACTGGATGGCAGGGACCACTTCCTTTACTTCTGGATTCCCAGTGCCTAGCACAGTCCCTGGCTGCTACTCAAAAAAGGTCTGATAGATGAAAGAATGAATGAATAAAGCAGGGAGCCAGTGAAGCTGTCCATCCAAGTTTTCTGTGACTTCCGGCTTGATTAATCAACAGAAAAGGCTTCAATTCTACTCTAGAATCTGGCTTAAGGGAAATACAAAACATGTGTGACATTCAGAATTCTGGTAGCTGGTACTGCTTCATCCTTGTCCTTGGGTGCTTGGTCTCATATCTGGCCCCAGCATGGCCCTCACTTCAGGATCCTTCCTAAAGAGCCTGCATCCTCTGAAAGGCAGGGGCTTCTCTTTACCCTCCTTGTGTTTTATCTTTGGTTCTAACCTTAGGATAGGTATCCTTTCTTGCTTCTCTGCGAGGCTGTGCAAGCAGGACAGCCCTCCGGCACTGACAGGGATGGAGATTCTACCTCGTCCTCAGGTTAGCATCCAGAGATGCTCATTGCAAGCATCCTTCTGCAGTTCAGGTCTCAGCTCTCACAATGCCCTTATTATAGATGCTCTCTGACCAGAGTCATCTACTGATTTTCTGCCTAAACACTAGAATTTGCAATCAGTCCCCTAGATTCAGATCTAGCTCCACCACTTACCAGTTAAGTGCCCTTGGCAAGTTACTTAAATTCCCTGAGCCTCAGCTTCTTCATTTTTAAAATAATAATAAGCCCTCATAATATATGTGTTAGGACTGTATCAGGAAAATTCTTCTCAGTAAGTTCTTACCCCCAACTAGAGAAGTGAAGGTGTGGATAACACCGAATAGCAAATGTTCCAAAACTCATGTGTATATATACCTGCCTAATTTTTCTGGAAGGGGGTGTAGGGGAAACAGCCTGGGGTTAAGCCTGGCCACTGACAACCACCGAGTGGTTGGTCCCCCTGGCCATCCTTGACTCATCTTAATGTGGACAGATTTGGGGACTGAGGACCTAAGCTTGAACTTTATCAGGAAGCTCTGGTCTGTGTTCCCTCCTTGGCCTTGAAAGCATCCTTCTCCCCACACCTGCAGGCCAAATCTCTTGGCGCCTAGAGTAGCAAGGAGCAGAGGGAGGGGCCAGGTAAGTTCTTTCAAGAGTATGGCTTTCCCTTGAGAGAGAGAGCCTGATTAACAAGAACAATAAGGAAGCTGCCATCTTGATCTGAGAATCCAAATTATCTGACGAATCACTTCCCCACCCATAGCCCATTAGAGAAGTTAAGATCTAAGTGACTCAAACTCCCCCTTTATTCCTGGAATTGGACCCCTAATTCATTATAATTAACCAGAGAGTTGAGATGCTAACTATCCATGTCTTCTCTCCCTCCCAGACTGAGTTCAAAACTCTCTGCCTCCAGGAACTTGTCCTGACTTGCCCTGCCTGGTCCTAGTTCCCTACTCTCTCTCTCTTTCCAGACTTCGCACGCTCTGTTTGCTCACATTCATTTGCAGTCACTGTGTGGGTCCTCTGATGGCTGTCATCCATCTAAATGGACCCCAAGGAGAGGCCTGCATGCTCCCACAGGGCTTCCCTCAGTGCCCTGGACAGAATTGGGCTCACAGCAAGGTTGGGGGCCATGGTGGGCTAAAGCAGAGGGCCCTGCACACAAGGCTGGGGGGATGGGGTACAGCCCACCTTGCTGTGATACAAGGCCTCAGCCTCAGCCTTGCTCTTCAGGGTGGTCTCCTCATACTGGGCCTTGACCTCGGCGATGATGCCATCCAGGTCCAGGTCCCGGTTATTGTCCATGGAGAGGACCACAGACGTGTCACTGATATGGGATTGGAGCTGAGCGATCTCCTGCATGGGAGAAACAAGGGAGCATGAATTGCCTTTTGTGATCAGAGGAAGATGCCGAGGTGATGGACTGGATAAAAGCTGCATTCCCCAAAGCTAGTGAGAATGGGACTCTGGCCCAGAGATTTCAGTATCACATCTGAAAACTGCAGAATGGGTATGAAGCAGCCCAAGAAGAAAACACCCCAAATGTCTGTAAGACTGAGACAGAGCAGAAGTGGAGAAGGTAGAGGGAAAGCAGTCTGGCCACCACACAGGGGACACTAAGACACAGGAGCCCATAGATATGTGTCAATGGGCTGAAACTTGAAGCCAGATGGGCATGAAGGAGGTAGAAAGGGTCTGTGGTTCCCAACCTCCATCCCTGGGGTCTCCTCCCCAAGGCCCCAGGAAACATCTCAAGCAGCAGAGAGAGAAGACAGACGGGAATGGAAATATGCTTGGCTGGAGATCAGTGAGAACCCCTTAAGGACTCATGGCTTCCAGAACTGATGGCACACATCATTTGGGGGTACCTGGAGAGATTTACTCCTGCTTTTGGTCCGCACAACTCTCAGTATCCAAATGCTGGAGATCCCTTGGACTCATAGAGTTATTGAGAGTAAGTAGCCATTCATTCACGTGTCTCTCCTTTCAGAAGACAGAACTGGGGAGAGGAGAGCATCAGGTGGGGGAAGCCTTACCCCCTCGTACAGGCACTTGAGGAACTTGATTTCTCCATCGAGAGCATCAACCTTGGCCTGCAGTTCTACCTTGTTCATGTAGGCTGTGTCCACATCCTAAGGAGAATCCAAAGAACCCTGGTATCACCTTCATTTAAACCCAGTCAGACCTCCCCTGGGAACCATCACCCAGTCCCCAATCCTGTGGCGAGTTACTCCAGGGTTGGAGTCATGACCCAGAGGCAGGAAACCGATCCACTCAGGAGTCACTGGGAGACCTTGGGCAAGATACCTTTGCCATTCTGGACCCATCCAAAGATGGCATCCTTTTTACTGCCTTCTTTATCTCATAGGGAGTTTGGGAGGCCTATCCCCAAATTGCCATTTAGCAGGCGGGGTGAGCTGATGATGGCCAAAGTGGTTTGCCAGGGACAGTGGAGGTGGAGGTAAGCCTGCAGCTCTGCCCAAACCAGGTCCTGTTACCCAAGCCAAAATGGACATGACCTGAGGATTAACTGTCCACGACTGGGCTCCTTTCCATTTACACTAAAAAATAGGAGCTGACAAAGTGATATGTGCTAGATAAACACCCAAGTGTTCCAAGATGTCCCCGTAGCAATCCCCCCATCTTCTCCTCACTCACCTCAGCTCAGTTCCAAGGTCCCACCCCAACCCCGACACTCTACTCCCTGCATGGCTGAGGGCTATGCCCCCTCCTTACCTTCTTAAGCACCACAAACTCATTCTCTGCGGTCGTGCGCTTGTTTACTTCTTCCTCATACCTACAGGAAAGGTGGCACCGTGAACAGGCTGTAAGGAGAAGTCCATACTAAGTGTCTTCTAACCAGTATCATCCTACGTCTTTGCAAGTCCGTCCTGCTCATTAGGCCTATTTGGCCAGAGCTGTGGACAGGGTTTGAAGTAACCCCCTCCCCGGCATAGTGATCTAATGGCTGGGGTCTGGATTCTCTCCGCTGCCTTGAGAGTGAGTAGATTTTTCCTCCTCAGTATCCGAATCCCAGGAGCATACAGACTGCCCCTTCCAGCCAGGCTTCCTGTGTCATTCTAGTGGCCTAGTACCCCTATAGACAACTCTGCCCTGTCCCTAGGCATGAGACCTGAAGAAGCCCAAACTGTCCCTCCAGGACAGGATAAAGGAGCATGGCCCAAATGTCCAGGACCTGAGGGAAACCAGAAGGGGAACCCAACAACAAATTGGACTCCCTAAACTGCTGTGAGGGCTTCCTTGGAACTCGAGGGCACACTGAGCAAGCTGAGTAGCCGAGGAGCTTGGGGTGTGGACACTCCAGCTCTCTCCAGTGGGGAGCAGAAGGGGGCCTACTAGAGAGGGGGCTGCCTGCCAGGGCAGCATTGCCCCTGCCTGAGAACTTGGCTCTCCACTGTCCAGCCCACCGGCCTCCCAGAGAAGGCATTCAGCTTTCCCACAGACCTCAGTACCCCTGAGGCCAAAGGCAAACTGTCCCAGTGTCTGTTGGGAAAGCCCAGCCCTGGAGGCAGATCTTCCCAGTTGCAGCCTCCCTGCTCGCCTCTTCTTGTAGTCCTCCACAGCGTCCCACATGGTCCTCAGCTCTGACTCCAGCCGCACCCTGTCCCCGGAAAGCGTCTCCAGCTGCTTCTGCAGGTTGCTGATGTAGCCCTCAAGGATGGGCTCCAGGTTGTTCTTGCAGTTGTTCAGGTCCAGCTGCTGCAGCAGGTTCCACTTGGTCTCCAGCACCTGGTTCTGCTGCTCCAGGAACCGCACCTGGAACCCAAAACAACAGACACCTGGAAGCAACTCCACAGACTCAATAAATGGGGAGACATCTGCAGAGTTTCCTTTCCTGCATATTAGCCTAAAAGAGTGAGCCTCAGCCCCTAGAACATGTCTATCATTCATATCCCTCCACAGGCTGGCGGAGGCCCTCTGTCTGGCTAGGGATCTCTTTCTGGGGGCAGCTCCTAAGATCAGGAAGGACCCAACATCTTCATGTCCCTCCATGATCTAGTCTAGCTTAGTCACCTCTGCACCTATCCAAACCTGCCTGGACCAATTTCTGTGTTCGGTCTGGGGCTGCCTCTCTAAGGCAAAACCTTAGATATATATAAGCCAGTCTATACTGTCCTGAACACTCTTGGGCCCTTCTGCCTAAGGGCTGGTGGCCTGACCTCTGCCTACTCTCTGTCCCTTTGGTCATAGCCTTTTCCATCCCAAAAAAGAAGGCAGGGGCTCAGCTGTTCTGGGATCTGACACCTCCTATGTTGTTTTCATGTCTGAATAGCCATGATTGAAATCAGAGCATATTCCCCCAAGGGAGAACAAATATTCTCAAGTTGCAATCTACAAATATCACATTATTACCTTGCTGAAAACCCTCTGGTGGTGCCACATACCTTCAAGATTAAGTACAAATTCCTGCTTATGCCTTGCGCAGTGTGCCCCAGGCCCTCCTGCCCCTCCTCCATATTCACCGAACACTCAAGCAACCCCCAGGGCCTCCCCATTCTCCAGGCAACTCCTATCATGCTGGACACGACTACTTCCTCTCCCTGGATTGCCTTTTCAGTATCACTATCTGGCAAACTCCTATGCATTCTTCATCACCCTACCTAACAGTCACCCCTGGTAAGCTTTCCCTTCTCTCCCAAACTCAGAAAATTACTTCCAAGACCCTCCAATCTCTTTGTTCCTTGGTGGTTCTCCAATTTGAGTGTGCATCAGAATCACCTGGAGGGCTTATTAAAAACACAGGTTGCTGGGCCCCACCCCAGAGTGTCTGATGCAGTTGGTCTAGCACAACACTTGAGAATGTCCATTTTCAACAAGTGACCAGGTGATGCTGATGCTGCTGGGTTAGGGACCACTTTCGAGAGCCATTACTTTAGTGCGCCTCTGAGCATGGCCTCACCTTATAGAGCATGGATCTGAGCTCCCCAGGGCAGGGGCTGAGGCCCATGGCTTTCTAGACATGAAAGCCAGTCACAGACCTCCCCTTTGCCTGGCTTCTAAATTTCACTTCTCTACTCTGAGGCCACTTTCCCTGCCTTCTGGAAACTTCCTAGCTCTTCTCACTAACTCCCCATTCCTCAGCACTCGTGTCCAGAGTTTTATCCAGTTCTTCCCTGTTCAGCCCTCGGATGTGCCTACATCCTGGGAAGGTGCCTGCTTTCCTCTGCTTTAGATGGGAAGCCTCCCCAAGGGTAATGAAGGTGGAGGGAGGAGGGGGGCCTGCCCTTGGCTGTTTCCCAGAAAGTCCCACCTTGTCGATGAAGGAGGCGAACTTGTTGTTCAGAGCCCTGATCTGCTCCCACTCCTGGGCTCGCACTTTCTGGATCTCGGGGTCCAGCTCCACGTTGAGGGGGGCCAAGAGGTTCTTGTTGATGGTGACCTGAGGGATGCCCCCTGGCGGGCATATAGTTGGGGACATGGGTCCCAGAGCCACACTGCCAAACAGGCTGCCAGCAAAGCCACTAGCCCGGCCCCTGCCGAACCCGTAGCCCCCGGCCCGCCCACCACCACAGGCCGCATGGAGGGAGATGATCCGTGCGCACCCCAGGCCATAGAGGCTCCGACTGCTGAACCCCCCACTGAGCCCTTTGCCCCCTGCCCGGTAGGAGGACGAGCTGCCCCCGGAGATCACGGTTGAGCAGCCACTGAAGCCCCCCTTGGCACCAGCCCCAGGCTTGCAGGTGAATTGGCGGTTCATGTTAGGGTGGCCAGAGAGCTGAGATAATCTTTATCCTAACTCTTAGCTGAGATGCAGTTCTCCAGCCTGCAATCTCAGGCTCTGCCTTTATAGGGTTTGGAGGGAGCCATTGCCCTAATTTGTGGGTTTTGTTTGCCTGGGAGCAAGAAATCATTTTCTCCCAGGAAAATCAGAGACACCAGGTAAATAATTTCAAAAATCCCAAAGTGCTGGGCTTGCAAGCCCTGCTCATGTAATTTGGGGCTTATATAATTAATAACTGTTATGGGGTAATTAGCCTGGCCAAATTATCCCTAGAAAGATCTTGGCTGGAAAAGTGTGTCATGGTCTCAATTGCCCTTTCCCAGGGAGTGGTGGGGACTGGGATTGTGGGGGTGCATGGGGGAGCCCTTTAATTGACAGCCCGTCGGCGAGAGATCTTACCACGGTGCCAGCATCAGATGGGCTGCTTGGGGGCCCTGGATGAGCTGCTTTTATGTGATTAGGAAGAGACTCTGATGGCCTGGCTTCCCAGGGCTCATGCAGAGAGTTCTCAGGCTGGGCAGGGCCATGGGAGATGAATCCACTAGGAATCCAGGCCCAGCCTCCAGGGACCTGCCTCTGACTGCTAGCCTCGTCTGTGCCCTCACAGGCAGTCTGGGTGGCCCTTTGTACCAGCCAGGCTTCCCCACTCAATGTCATCCGCACACACCGACTTGCCTCTTCCTATTTCCTCCACTGAGCCCTCGACCTGTGACCCTGAAATAATAGTTACTGCCACCACTCATGATGGCTAATGCTGGTGCAGCTCTTTACAGTGTTGAAAGAATTCTCTACACATGGAATCTCACTTAATCTTTAGCACACCTGGCAAGGAACTGTGATGATCTGCATTTCACAAATGAGGAAACTGAGGCTCAGAGAGCTGATGATGTCATCTCTTTAGCAAACATTTGATGAATCCCTTCTTTGACTAAATGCCCAACAAAACACACGCCCCAGCCTTGAGGACCGTGCTCGGCTGTTCTTCTGACCCCACATGCAGAGTTAGGTAGGACATGTAGTCCATACGCCATCTTACCATCCAACCATCTGCTCATTCATTCATTCACCCATTTATTCATTCATTTAACAGGCTTCTGTGGAGGACTGACTGCCCCAGGTACTGGGCTATGTTCTGGGGTCATAAATCAATGAGAAAGAAACCTAACTCACATGTCTATGGAGGAGGGCAGACACTTGAATTTCACTAGACCCTTGATGTTACCAAAGGATGTGTCCCTGAAGGGTCCCAATTCCCAAATCACAAATTTATCATAGTATATAATTTCTTCTATAAAAATGCAATTATTGAGGGCCACAGTGGCTCAGCAGGCAAGAATGCTTGCCTGCCATGCCAGAGGACCCGGGTTCGATTCCTGGTGCCTGCCCCCGTAAAAAAAAAAAAATGCAATTATTTTGCTAATCAGAGTGCTTGAGTGACCAGTTTGCCAACCCCTCTTTCCTATATCTATACAGAGGTTAAGGTGTGCCCCTAATACTGTTGTGGCAGGCAATGTCCTGCCTTTTTTATACAAAACAGCTATTTTCTGGTAGGAATAATAATATTCTCAGACACTCTGAGAATATTCATTACCAGCAATGCCACCTGGCAATCTTTTTAATCTTTTTTCACAAAAAAAAAAACCCAGATTTTCTCTAAGTACCTACTTCATAAGGCACAATGAATGGAGTCCAAAAAAACTGCACTGAGACGAGGCAGCCAAGTGTTCCACCAGATTCACTCCCTAACGATTCCTCCCGGCAAACCAGCATCAGGCCACACAGGATTCAGACCTGCGTCTCAGCAAAACTACAAACTGTCACCTACGACAGGCGTTGCGATCGCTCCTAAGGGGTCTGCAGTGTGGTGGGAAGCGCTAAGGAGAAGCCAGCCCCTCACTCCGTGGGGTTGTCACTTCCCGTCTCCCAGGCCTGGCCTTCCTCCTGCGGATTCACTACCAAGGTGTGCCTGGGAAACCTTCTCTGGTCATTCACCCCAATCCAGGCTCTCCTCTCAGGCCAGCCTCCCGCCGGACGCTTACATTTCACAAGCGCCTCACCCCAACCGCCTGCCCTTCTTCCGTGTCCCCAGCCATGTCCAGGGTGTGCGTGTACCTTTCTTCCCAAACAGCCAGGACATTTCCTGGGGGTGGGGGCCAGGTCCCTGCTCCCTCTGGGTCCTCTCTACCCATTCCCTAGAGCGACAGGGGTGAGGGCTCAACAGGGAACCAAGGAGGTATCAAAAATCTTGAAATCGTTCCCCAAGACCCCTAGTACCTGTCTTTAAAAGCCCCTGAAGTGGGTTTTTAAATAGCGGGCTTCTTCCATTTCACATCCCACCACTGCCCACAGGGGAAACTCAACTGAACACCTACCTTATCTTCACCCAATCACTAGGTCAGTCCCAGCTTGCACAGAGGCCCTGTCCTGGTCTCCATCCAGGCGTTTCTGACTTTTTTCAGTACAATGGAGGCAGGAAATCCCCTCCAGGGACAATAAAATCATATCGTAAAAAAAAAAAAAAATTTAGTACTTTTGCTCCTAGGGAAAAACAAGTAGACATACTTTTCCCTATTTTTCACACTCATTACAAGTGAAAACCTGGACATTATATATAAAACAAGCATAAGAAGACTCTGAAAGGAGAGACGGTGTTACACCAGCTAGGGACCTCGAGCTAACCAGGCTTTTCTTTTTGCTTCATATATCCCACGCTTGAAGCCGAAAAAGCCAGCAATGGACACAGATGTCTAGTTAAAGGACCCAAAAGGGGTGTTCTAGCAAGACAGAAAGTCTTTAGACAATAACCACTCTATTCAAGCCAGAAGCCACAGGAAAAAAAACCTGGTCCTATCCCCACCCACGCCAGCAAAGGCTGAGGGGGGCGTGGACTTCCACGTTTCCAGACTTTAATGAGCTGACCCAATTGTCCCCCGACTCCTGACTGGGGTGGGGTCAGGGAAGGCCAAGCAGGGGGCCGAGAATGTCATCCCATCAGGTGATTGCAAGCCCCAGACCCAGCTGGCGTTGGTGGAGGCCACAGGGGGAGCCCTGACTCACATCTACCCGGCAATAACAAGGCACCCTTCCCCCCACCACTGGGGTGACCTCAGAAGAGGGGTAGTGGAGAGTCAGGACTTCAACACTGCCCAGCAGTAACAAGGCCACCTCCTCCCCGTGATGTCACTACAGGCCATAGAGGAGCAGTGAGGATCCACTCATACCCTGCCCAGCCAGGGAGGAGTCCCGGGCAGCCTCATGGGGAGCCCAGACTCCCCCTTCCATCAGTAACGAGGACCTCCCTGCCTCAGCTGTCAGTTGAAGCCAAGTGGGGAGCCTGAACCTTTACCCCCACATGACTATAACAAGGCTGCACCCTCACCCCGTCCCCTGCTATAGCAATGTCAGAAGAGAGCTAAAACTTCAACCTTGATTTCAGACTTCCAGCCTCCAGAACTGTCAGAGAATAAATATCAGTTATTTTAAGTCACCCAGTAGGTATTTTGTCATGGCAGCTCTAAGAAACTTACAGTTTTGCTATCAGAAAGTTAGGAGTTCCTGTAACAAATACCTAAAAATATGAAAGTAGTAGCTATGGAATTCGGTAAAGGGTTGCGGATAGAAAATAGAGCTTAGAGTATCTTAAAGAGATTGTGGGTAGAAATACGATGTTAAAGGGCTTCCGGTGTGCACTTAGAGGGAAATTATGACTATGTTATTGGACAACAGAAGAAAAGCAATCCTTGCTATAAAGCAGCACAAAACGTAGCTGAATTGTGTTCTAGCATTGAGGGGTGGAAAATAGAACCTGTAAGCTATGAGCTTGGATATGCAGCTGCGATTTCCAAGTGTGGAGGTGTAGAAGATGTAACCTGGATTATCCTTGCTGCTCATAGTAAAATATGAGAGGAAAGAGATACATTGAGGAATGAACTGTTCAGCAAAAAGCAATCAACACTTGATGATTTGAAGAACTCTTAGGCTATCCAGATAGCGTGCTCTGGAAATAGGACCAAATGTGTGGCTGGACAACTGTTTGCTAAAAAGATTAGGCACATGACTTATGGAGCCAATCAGCCATCTCCACAGAAGTCAGGAATGGAACCCACTGGTCAACCTGTCCAGAAGGCCCCACTCCCACCCCTCCCTGCCACATTGCTCTCCAAAGCTCCAGCCAGACTTCACATATTTCAGAAAAGCTCACATAGCCAAGTTCTTGACAACTTCCTTTTTATTCATTCAGTAATTACTTTTTGCACCTACTATATGCCAAGCATGGCTCTGGTCATAGGGGTTATAGCATTTCTACCTAGAACATCCCCGCCCTCTGGCTAACTCTTCATCTTGCAGATTTCAAGTTTAGAGTCTCTTCATCAAGGAAGTCTCCTCTATCCTCCTAGCCTGGTTCCCTTGTTCTGATGTGCTCCCCTAAAATAGCACTTATCTCACTGCACTCAAATTCCAAATTTACTTGTCTGTCTTCCTAATAGACAGAAAGCAGCAAACGTTGGTCTTGGTCACCTTTCTGTAGCACCATAGAGGACAAAGTCTAGCATATGGTAGATGCTCAGTAAATAACAGTTGAATGAATGAATCTACCTCCCCAGAAGCCCAGGCATTGCTCAAAAGCTCAGCTCCTCCTATCGCTGGCCACCTTCCTTCTCCTTAGTGCTCAGAACAGAGCTCAAACAGAGAAGCGATGAGACCCCCTTCCCAATTCAGTACCACTGGACTGCAGGGTCAGTGCTAGCCTGGGAACTCCATGTGGGACAAGGCAGGAGACATAATGGCATACCTGGCCTTGAAACCCGAGCTCCCAAGGCTGCTGCTTCTCTCTCCACACACTCTGGCCATTTACTTGATAATATTCTTCATAACATCAATGACAATAACACTATTACCCTTTAATTAGGAATAATGACAACTAGCTTGGCTGCCAACCATGGCTCAAGGACCTGAAGTTACCGTTTCAAAAACAGAAGTTGATCTCAGTTATTGCTAGGGGAGGGCAAGCAGGTGGTCCCTAGGTGGTCTCATATATGGAGAGGGGCCCTCCACAAAAGTCCCATGTGCTCTCAGGTGTTGACAGTGGAGGGCACCAGCAGGTCCCCAGGTTATCTAACTTATTGAGAAATGAGGGCACACAGAAGTTCCCAGTGGTCTCAGTTACAGAGAGGGAAGACCTCACAGAGGTCCCCCCAGTTGGTCTCACTTACTGAGAGGGGAGGGCATGCAGAAGGTCCCCAAGCATTTTTTAAAAAAATAGCAGCATCAGAGTTTTCCCAATAAATGGGGAAAAGGGATCTTTTTAGTCTTATTTATTTTTATTGTGTTAAAATACACTTAAGATGAAGTTTACCATTTTAGCTGCTTTAACTTGCACATTCAGCGGCACTTAGCACATTTATAAAGTTGTACAGCTGTCACCACCATCTAGTCCCCCAGTATCTCCATTACCTAAAGGAAACCCCATACCCATTAAGTAATTGCCTCCCATTCTCCCCTCCTGCCAGTCCCTAGCAACCATTAAGCTACTTTCTGCCTCTGTGGATTTGCTTATTCTGGATATTTCATATAAATGGAATCATGATATGGAGCCTTTTCTATCTGGTCTCTTTCACTTAGCATAATGTTTTTATATGCTATAACTTTATATCTGTACTTCATTCCTTTTTATCCTGAATCAAATCTTATTGTGCAGACAGCAAGACCCCAGGATTTTAGATGTAAAGTCAACAAGAGAAGCTAGGTGCACAAGAAACATGTTTCTCTTGGGACACGCCAAGTGGAAATGTGCATGCTTGGAGATAGAATCAACAGGCTGCTGTGCATCCTCAATGGAGCACCTCTCAGGAAAAGGATCACCAAATAGGTGATGCAGGGAGGCCAGGAGGGATAGGATATAGGCACACGGCCGCAAGCACAAAGAATGTTAAAACCATGGCAAAGGGGTGAGACGGTAGTTCAGTGGTAGAATTCTCGCCGGCCATGCAGAAGACCCGGGTTCAATTCCTGCCCCATGCACTTCCCAAAAACAAACAAACAAACAAAAATTCAACAAACGGTGCTGCAATAACGGGTTACCTACATGGAAAAAGAATGAAATGTGACCCTGCCATACAGCATACAAACAAACAAAAAACATGGCAATGCTGCATGACTTAGACAATGAAGATTCTTCCCCTGGAAGGACACTGGGTGTCAACTGGCTCTAACTTGTTTAGAGAGAAGATATTTTACAAATTGTATATGGGCATCTCTTTCCCCCAAAATGTTCTCAGAGGTAGCCTCTTCCACTGCCTCTGCTCCAGAGCCATAACTGTCACCTCCTCCTCCAAAACTGGACCCTTCACCTCCAGGACGATGCCTCCAAAGCTGGCCTTGGATGCCATGCTTGAAGACATGGTGCTGCCTGTCACACTGCAGAGGAAGATGAGGTTACCGTGAATGTCCTGACTGACTTTTCCTGCCTCCACCACACATGCTGCCCCTTATGGCAGGACTCTCATCCACTACTTACACATTGTCACGTTGCTGCTGAGATCTCCAGGCCTCAGGGAGACAGAGAAACTAACTTGTAGCAAAGCACTTAGGTTCTGTGTACATGTTTAGCCTCTAAAACCAGCCATCAGGGGTTGCAGATTCCACTTTCCTCGAAGCTGCCAGACCTCAGAAGGGATGACAAGCCTCCACATTTACGCACAGACTTGCATCCCAATCCAGATCCATTGTTTGCTCTGAGAAAAATGAACACTTGCTTCATGGATCCAAAGTAACCCAAAGCCAAATTTACTTGTGATTTTGCAACCCATTTTTGTATTTAAGCCCATATTGCTGAGTTTAATATTCAGAATCTACACCATACCAGAAATTTACAAATGAAGGTGTATTGTGATAATTCAGCTAATAAAGACCCACCCTCCTTTCCCGTCCACTCCACTTCAAGTGAAATCTTTCCACTTCCTCTTGCAACAAGCTGTATAAAGGGGCTCCTCTGCTCATGTAAGCAAGTGCTAACAAATATAATGATAGCTGCTGAATCATTCCCTAAATGCTTTTTTTCTGATATATTGTGATGTAGCCAGAAGCAATTATCTATAACTGTTGTAACTCACTGAACTGTAAGCCAGATGGTTTGTTTCTTCGGTGCTGCTGCTATATTTTATAATTGCTTAATCTTTACCCTATAACTGGACAGTGATGAGATAACTTGTGGCTAGCCTAGCATGGATCCCCTTATCTTGTTTTGCAACCCTGAAGTCTGACACTCCTGCGTGTAGCCCCTCAATGTTTGTTAATGAAATCACACGAGACAGCCCAGAACTGACCAGTTCTCATTGGCCGGCGCCTGACGTGCACAACGGCCTAAACCTTGAACTTCAAACCAGTTGAGCACGTAATCAAGTTGTGCACACTCAGGGAGACTAGACTATCTCTAACCTCATCGTCTAAACCTGCCTGCCGTTGTTTGAATGCTATGAAACACCGCAAGTTTCTCCAGATCGGGGAGACAGATTGTCTCCTGTCTTCTGAAGGCTAGCCTTTGCTAAATAAACTTTTTTCTTTACTCAAAATCCTGATGTCACTTAAGTGACTCTGGTGAGCGTGGACGAGGACTCACTTCTGAGCAGCAGCCAGCATGTCGGCTTGCTGATGGCTTTTCCCTCTTTCAGGTGCTTCAGCCAGATTAAGTCACCTGGGAGGCTGCTCACACTGACAAAGGTCTCAGACCACCCCCTTTGAGGGTTAGTGAATGGTTCCGTGTACCGCCGCCGTAAAAACCTGCTAGGAACCAGGTCTGGCTCCTGCTGCAGATGAGCAAGGTTCAGCCAATCAGCACATTCCGGGTGTGACCTGCCCTCCATTCCAGTCCCACAGAGGAGGGAGGGGAGGCCCCCACCCTGAGGCCTCGAGACCAATGTCTCAGAATGTCTAGGACTAACCTGCTTTCACATCGATTGTTCTTTCTTTCAGAAAAGACCAAGCTCTTGAACGTACTACTTAATTTAGTTTCATTGCCTTCTTAGGCTTTCCATATTGATAAGCCTACAACTCCACAATAATGCTCTATGCGCTGAATCCCTGCTTGGGGAACGCAGTGAAGGTGAGCACTCTGCTACGAGGAGAGCCTGCCCCAGCCTCTGCTTTCCCCACCTTGGCCTCCAGCCCTGCTTCTAGGAGAAAAGTGAGGGTGGACCAGGATGCCACCCTTCTCCCCTTGCGGGGCCCCTCCCCTGCCCTCCCTGCCCAGCAGCAGTTTGTGGTAGGTGCGAGCCTCAAGTCCAGGGCCAGCTTCAGGCTCGTCAGCTCCTGGTCCCTGTAGCAGCTGCACAGTGCTCCCCTGGGCCTGCGGCAGGGCCTCCTCTAGTTCTGAAAGCTTATTCCTGGCATCTTTGATGGTGTACTCACCCCTCTGCTCAGCATCTAACGGTGTCTCACATGGTCTTACACTATGGGACAGAGGGAAGGTTTCCAAGTGCTCAGAGTTGAGTCTGCGTGGCCAGCAGAGGAGAGGGAGCAGAGCCACTCAGGATGTGCAAAGCCAGGAGCACTGACCTGGAAGCGTTGGGTCTTCCTCGGAGTTAAGGCAAGTCGCAAGCCTCTGTGCTAAGGCTTGGTGCTGTCTCTGGGGCATCCTCTTCCCATGTCACCATGGACTAGACCCTTACGTTTTCCCCGTGATGCACTTTGATCCTCACGACGCTGGTCCAGAATCATTATCCCATTTTCCAGATGCAAATAGAAACATTCCATGTTGGCTGCTTCACAGAAATACTGTTGCTTTATGGAGTCAACTCTCTTCCCCCACGTTATCTATTCCAAAGCTACTGTCCAACCCCAAGCCAACTCCAACACGCCCACCCCCTCCAGTACCCAGTTGGCTAGTGCTTAGAGCCTGTGCCATGCATAAATGGGAAACTAAGACGGTGATGCTCAGCAAGCCAAGGTAACTTTTGCTTTATTTGTTAATATTCCCTTTCACTCATGTGAACAGTCAAAAAATGAGGGGAGTTCTTTCCTTAAAACATTAGGATGGCTCTTAGCCCACCCTAAAAATTGTTATAAGCCTTAAATTGTATTAAGTGCAAGGTGTTGGAGATCAATATATACTAGATTAAAACTTCTCAAGTTGCTCCTCTCTCACACACACCCACACACACTAACACACACATATGTGCAACCTCCCACACCACCACTCCAGCCCACTCAACCACTTGAGCTGGGCCAACTGAAGGGCAGGGCCTCCCCTCCTCTGCACATGGGCAATCTCCCCTTGCAGTCTTGGATCAAGGGACTGAGCTCACCAATCTCCACCTTGACCCCTTCCAGTCTCCATATTTCATAGCAGTAACCTGGAACTCTTCATACTGACATGGGAGAAGGAGGACAGTTCACAGGGGAGTTTCAGCTAAGGGGATGCTTTAACCCAAGCCAAGGAAAGGCTGGTGACTAACTGGGCCAAGCTGAATGTCGTGGCTGCGTTCCTAGGAGGTAGAAGAATCAGCTCACGTCCCCAGAAGGACTTGTCTGGGAACATTTCGGAAACAATGGACACGCTTTCCCTGAAATGATACCTAACTTTCATTAGACAAGAACACCAATCATCTTTCTGTACACCTCTGGCTGGGGTGAAAACTGGCTTGTTATATAAAGAGCCGAGAGGCATCCTGTACTCCCAGGACTTGCCTTGCTCAGGAACAGAGCCTCGGCCTCAGTCTTGCTCTTCAGGACTGTCTCCTCATCCTGGGCCTTGACCTCAGCCATGATGCTGTCCAGGTCCAGGCAGGGGCTGCTGTCCAGGGGCGGGATGGTGCGTCAGTGACATTGCTGCACATGGGTGGGTCGGCAATCAGCACGCAGGGGAAATACACAGGCCCCCAGACCAAGCTTAGACTGGGTGGGATAACTAAGGAGATAACCACCCATTCCCAGGCCCATGCCAAGGCTGTCCTGAGAATTGGGGGCGGGGGGTCTGGTAATTCAGAGCCTTCTAGTTAACAGACTTCACCACCTGTGCCAATTAAGTGCCCCCAGGAAGAAGCAAACACCTTATATCTTACTCCCTGGTTTAGAAGTCACGGGCATGTGCTTGGGGGAGAGAGGAGCAGATACAATATATGTTTTTTAATTTTAAACTTTCATTTTCAGATACTTTCAAACTTACAGGATAGTTACAAAAATAACACCAACCCCATACAAAGAACTCATGCTGAGATCACTTTGTCACCTTTGCCATATTAGTTTCTCTCTCAATCCATTTTCTGAACACTTGAGTGTAGGATGCATACTTCATGTTCTCTGAACACTTAATACTGTATATTTCCTAAGAACAAGGATATTCATTTGTGTAACCACCATAACTGTAGTTATCAAATTCAAGAAATTCAACATTGATATAAAGCTTTCAGTCTATATTCCAGTTTCCTCATATGTCCCCAAACGTTCTTTTAGCCTTCTCTTCTCCCTTAGTAGATCCTCTCCAGGACCCATGTCATTGTTGCTTTAGTTTCTCTCTCTTTTTTTGCATGGGCAGGCACTGGGAATCGAACCCAGGTCTCCGGCATGGCAGGTGAGAACTCTGCCTGCTGAGCCACTGTGGCCCGCCCTCTTTCTTTTTTTAATTGCGGGAATACATATTCAAGTCAACCACTCCCCAGCATACCATTCAATGAGATTAATTACATTCACAATGTGGGGGTGCCCCCACCACCTTCCATTATTAAAACTTTCCCATCTCCCCAAACGGAAACCCTACACCCATTATGAGTTAACTCCCTCTGCCCCTGTCAACTGCACTTTTAAACTCTGTCTCTATGAGTTTGTGTGTTCTCTGATATCTACTTAATAGTTTTCATGGGACTTAACCTTGATATCCTAAATCTAGCAATCTCATTTGCTTTGATACCAATTTAATTTCAATAGAATAAACGAACTACATTTCTAATCCTTTCCATGCCCCCACCTTTATGTAGTTCTTGAGCATATAACCACTGTTTCTCATATTGTATGCATTTGATTTTAGTCCTCTAGGAAATAGAAAGTTGATTTGCAAACCAAAAGACAACAGCACTGGCATTTACATTTATTCATGTAGCTACTCTCACCAGAGAACTTTATTTCTTCATGCGGCTTCATCTATTGTCTAGTTTCCTTTCCTTTCAACCTTCAGAACTCTCTTTAGCATCTCTTGTAGGCATAGCCTAGCTTTTGATTATCTGGGAATGTCTTAATCTCTCAATTTTGCAAAACAGTTTTCACCGGATATAGAATTCTTGGCTAACAGTTTTTTTACTGCCATCTTGCCTTCATTGTCTCTGATGAAAAATTGGCACTTAATCTTATTGAAACTCCCTTGGACATGGCATGGTGCGTCACTCTTGGGACTTTCAGGATTTGCTATCTTTGGCGTTCGGTAGTTTGACTATAATATCCTGTGTTCTGGATCTGTTTGGGTTTGTCCTGTTTGGAGCTTGAGTGTCTTGGATGTGTATATTCCTATCTTTCATTAAATTTAGGAAGTTTTCAGTCACTGTTTCCTCCCACATCCTCTTCCTCTTTCTTTCTTCTCTTCTCATGACTCCCACAATGCATGTATTGATACACCTGGTGGTGTCCACAGGTTCTTCAGGCTCTGTTCACTTTTCTTCATTCTCCTTCTCCTCAGATTGGATGATTTCAATTGTCTTACCTTCAAGTTCTCGGATACGTTCTTCCAGACCTAATCTGCTATTGAAGCCTTCCAGGAAATTACAAATTTCTGCTACTGTGGTCTTTGGTACTGTTTGGTTCCTTTTCATGATTTCCATCTCTCTAGTTATTCTCTTTGTGTTGATCTATTGTTTCCCCGATTTCTTTTAGTCTTTTGTCAATGTTTTCCTTTAGCATTTTGAGCATATTTAGGATCATATTTGAGCATTTTCTAAAAGTCTTTGGTATGTTCCAGGTCTAATAAGTGCTGCCTATTATTTATGTTTTTAGAAATTAGCACAGACCCTGGCCTGTCAAACTTTATTTCCAGAATGTGATACCTTATGGCTGTGCTATTGTGCTTCCAGATAACCATTCATGAAGTTCATTGTCCTGGAGCAGGAATTCACTTATATATTTCCAGCCATCTCTCTGCTGGGCAAACTGTAAAGTGGCTAAAACATTCACAATTGCACTTTCTCAAAACAAAAAGCAGGAAGATAAAATTTTATGATGTAATTATTTCCAAAATTGACAAATGGATCAAATATTTCCATTAGTTGTATCGATTGCATAAAATGCTTATAACTGCTTCATAGAAATTATATTGTATTTCCTAAAGTAACAATATTTGGGTAAGGCATTTCTAAATATTTTAATCCATAAGCATAAAAGATTAGTAATCACCAGAAGCAAACTATGATTGAGCCTCCACTTTGGAATATTAAAATGTCTTCTATTAAACATGATTTTCTCATCACTAAGCTGCTATTAAATGCTGGCTATCCTGAGTATGAGGGGCCATTCTCCTACCCCCCAACCATGGCCCCTCTCCTTTGCCTGTGGAAGTTTTCATACCTTAAAAGGCCTGACAAAGTAGGTCAGTTTCCATCCAAACAGTTTCATGGATTGTTAGCGTTGGTGTGAGATAATGGGTTTCAAAGCAAGATCCCACATGAGGAAAATCCTTGACAGAAGGATGTTGTGAAAAGAATGAATGAAGTGAAATGAGTTGTAAACAAAACCCTGCCACCACCATTCCACATGCACATGACTCAGCATCCCCCAGCCCCCTCAGTCTCCAGGGCTCGCTATGGGGGACACAAGTGGAGGCTATGATGGCAGGGAGAGGCCCGGAAGGTGGGGACATGATGCTAGATATAATACATGGTGACCTCTGAAGTGTATTGGTATAAGGAGGGGAACAGGGCAGGTCTCTTCCTAAATGAAGCTGGGCATTTCAGGATGGAGTGAAGGGAAGTTGTTCTGGAGTTTCCTGAGCCGTATTTCCTATGACATCAGAGAAGAAAGTTCCTCTCCCACAAGACCTATGAGATAGAAGACCCCTAGTGGCCTGGAATGATGGCCAGTTGAAATTTACTGGTCCATACACCCCATTCATACCACCAACTGAAAAGGACTTTTCTTTGGGGAGAGAGGTGGGAGCAGGGTCTGTCCAGGGGCAGACTCCTGAGCACATCACAGAGGAGTTTCATGGATTTTGAGCTTCTGATTCATCAGGTCCACCTTAGCCGGAAGCTCCACCTCAATTATATAGGTATTGTCTGTGTCCTGCAAGAGTGGTTGAGGGTCTCTGGTGATACGCCAAACCCACACACCCACCCTAGATTGTCCCTGCCAAAGTACCACCCTCTCTCTGCCATCCTCCTCCACCCCTAGTCCCTATCAACTGCTTTCCAACATCCCAGGCACCTCCAAGTAAGCCAGGTCTCCCCAGGATCTCATCTGCCACATTGTTCACCAGGCACCCCTACTGAGGTGCTCCATTCACTAATCACACTCCCCAGGACCAGAGCTCTGTTGGAACCAGACTTTTCCAATCATTCTCTCCCCCTTGCTTGAGACACTGTTTTCTCAGTAACCGGTGTCAATGGCTGTATCAATGCCACCATCAACGGCAGTGTCAATGGGTTGCACAGTCCTCAACTCTCTCTTCTTCTCTGTCCATACAGCTTCTGCTGAATGTCTTTGAATTGTACTCCAAAGCCTCTGTAGGAACCAGGCTGAGAACCCAGGATTCTGGCCTTCAAACTCAAACCTTCATTAGCACAACCAATAGCATCACTAAGCAGACATTCTAAAGGAAGTCCCACTCCTCCTCAGCTCTTTTGAAGAATAAAGTGCCTGTGGGTTTGCATTTTTCATGATTCATTACAAGTCTTAGGTGGGTTATTGAAGAAGAAACATTCTAGAAAATTTACAGAGCGTCTTTGAAAACTGTCACCAGGAGCTTGAACTACAGAGATACCTTTGTTTCCAAGAGAGCCAGCAACAGATAGATACGTCTCATCCCTTTCTCTGGCTACTGCAGCTTTCACTCACAGTTGTTTTCCAGCCTGTCTGTTTTGGCACAGTGGGTTCTGAAGCACCCCCATTTGCACCCCCAGCCATGTCATTCTCTTGCTCACCTTTTTAAGTGTCACAAAATTCTTCTCAGCAACTGTATGCTTATTGATTTCATCCTCATACCTGTTGGGATCTAGGGCACATAATAGTTGAATTAGTCCTAGTTTGGTTTTTGTTGTTTAGTTTTCTAACTTTTGCTTTTCTTGCTGGATTTACCCCAAATACTCCATTCTCTGGGAATATTAAACAGTCTTCAAATGTCTAAGTTGAAACTAGTATATTCCAAATAAGGATGGCTTTCTATAAGTTAACTCTCTATATGATTTCTAAAGCCTTAACTACCTTCCTCACAAATATTTGACAATAATTTGGATGCCGCTCCCCTTTGTCCCACAGAAGCAATTGGGAGAAAATGATCTGCCAGCTCACAAATGTTTAGTGCCCTCCGTGTACTCGACCACCTACTGTTTCTTAAAATCCTCACCAAGGTCCTGCATGTAGTTCAGCTCTGACTCTTGGCATGAGTTTTCTACACTGAGCCTACCCACCTAGGGCTTTAGCTGGCTGATGCACTCTTGAAGATGGGATCCAGGTTGGTAGTACAGATGCCAACATCCATTTGCTGCAGCAGCTCCCAGGTATTCTGCAGCACCTGGTTCTGCTGCTCCAGGAACCACTCCTGCCATAACCAGAAAGAGAACCCATGAGCTCCACAGAATACCCTACATCCCCAGAAAACCACACTCCCCAGGGTCTGCTCAGGTCCAGCTTCAGGACTTAGAGAAGTTGACAAGGCTGTATCCTCACTAGCTGATCTCCCTGCCTTCATTTTTGGAGAGTTCTCCTGATTCCTTATGCTACATCTAGCCCTATCCATGCAGAGAACTCTCTTTCCTACTTCACCGCCCACTATTTTGCTTGCAACTACACCCAAGACTCCAGGCCATTTCCCTCCCCCATCCTAGTTGAATTCCCGGCAGAGGTCCCAGAAATTCTGGGGAAAACCCAAAGCAGGCATTTGCTGGCACTGCTCCTAGGGATGCCAAGTATAAGAGGGCATGGTTTTTAAAAGCCTTGTAAATTCCTTAGTCAGGTTCACCTGTCGTAAAAGAGAAGCAAATTCAATAACGCTCCCAAGCGACACCTGTACAGGCTTTATGGGTCACAAAACTTGGAACATGTTTCTTGAAGACTGGAATTTCATTCATTCCCAAGCAGATATTTCAGGTTCAGCTTCTTGGAATTTAATAGAGTAATAACTTCTAAGGGAGGAAAGACTATCTCAGAGGAAGATGTCTTACTAATTCCTTCTAAAACCAACTGTCACACAGCATGAACTAGTCAGTCCATAACTGGCCTATATAAAAGTTTTATGATTTTCAGAATTATTATTATTACTTTTTGGACTGAAACAATAAAGCCAAAGGGACAAAACATTCTCGATTGCAGACTATTTTGGAAAATGTAGTCCCTAATGTCAGCATTACTCCCTTGGAAGTCACACATACCCCAGGTTATTATGGCTACACTGATGTCTCCTAAATAAAATGAATCTGTGTCATTTCATTGTTTTTTTTTGTTTGTTTTTTGTTTCTGTTCTTTTTTTTCGTATGGGCAGGCACCCAGAATCCAACCCGGAGACCCAGTATGGCAGGCGAGAACTATGCCTGCTGAGCAACCAAGGCCCACCGTATCAGTATCTTGAGCATCAGAAGAAGCCAGCTTCTCTTGATTCACCTTGTCAATGAAGGAGGCAAATTTGTTATTGAGAGTTTTGATCTGCTCTCACTCCTGAGACTTCACATTGTGGATCTCTGGGTCAACTTTCTGTTGAGAGGATACAGGAGACTCTGTGTGCTAGTTTAAAGCTATTATGTACTCCAGAAAAGCCATGTTTTGTTTTGTTTTTTATAAACTTTTTTTATTAATTAAAAAAATTAACAAAAGAACATTAAGATATCATTCCATTCTACATATACAATCAGTAATTCTTAATATTATCACATAGTTGCATATTCATCATTTCTTAGAACATTTGCATCGATTTAGAAAAAGAAATAAAAAGACAACAGAAAAAGAAATAAAACGATAATAGAGAAAAAAAGATGAAAAGATTATACATACCATACCCCTTACCCCTTGCTTTCATTTACCACTAGCAAGAAAAGCCATGTTTTAATCCTGATCCAACCTTGTAGGAGGAGCCATTTCTTTTAATCCTGATTCAATATTGTATGGCAGAAACTTTTGATCATATTATCTCCACGGAAATGTAACACGCCCAATTGTGGGTGTGACCTTTTGATTAGATGGAGATGTGACTCCGTTCATTCCAGGTGGGTCTTGATTAGTTTACTGGAGTCCTTTAAAAGATGAAACATTTGGAGAAAGCAGAGCACACACAGCCAGAGACCTTTGGAGATGCAGAAGGAAAACACCCCTCGGGAAACCTTATGAAAAGGAAAGAAAGCACTAACAAGCAACTCATCAAACAGTGATAAACATACCAGTGAATGAGGGCTCCGCCATAGAGCCTTGTACATGATAGGCACGCAACAATTTTGCTTCCTTTCCTATTGCCATAGAAGTTACAACTTGCTAAGTTACAATTTGCTTTCTGTCCCAGCAGACTTGACCCAGAAGATAGGAAGTTAGTCTAGCTTTGGCCTTCAAGGGACCTACAGCTGAATTAACTGTTTCATGCTTTAGACTGCCTACAACTAAATGGGGCATGTTCTTTATTTGCTAAAATGCTGTCTAGTAATGAGATTGCTCTGATACACGCATATGTTTCCAACCACACATGCCTTCACATGCCCAGAGAGAACCATAAAAAGGCAGTCCATGAAAAGCTACTGCCCCAAGCCCCAAAATTCATTCCAGCCAAGTTCTTTCCCTAGACTAAGTTCTCTCCACCCTGTAGCCTCAATATTCTTACTTTGGCCCATTAGTCATATAACCATCCAAATACGGCAGGTCAATACAGTTGTCAAATATTCCTTCCCATCCTGGTTGTGATTTCAGAAGACAGTATCATCACAATTACAATATTCATGGCTTTCCAGCAGTTCAGAGTCTCCTCCAGGCTTCCCAGATTTAATGCTGCCCCTTCTAACCCAACCCCTCAATCCTGGGAAGCCTTTCTACTAATTCTATTTTGCATTGCTGCCGTCATCAACTCTCATTCACACTGCAGTACCTCTATCTGGACACCTGTGCCAAGCACACAGAGGGAGGAAATTCTATCTGATGTTTTTAGCCCACCCCTATCCTCCCTCCCCACCTACCACATTACTCTTCCCCATCCCTTAAGACTTCTTTCATGGCTTCCTGTATTGACAGGCAGTGGAAAATGATAGGAAGAGACAGGTAGGGAAATATAAACAAAGAATAAGCATGAAAACTCCTGCTCCTCGAGGTCTTGCAGCAAAGCTGCAAAAGACCCCGTCAGCTTCCTGGCAACGTGGGACAGAAATCCTGGAATGAGCTGAGACTTAGCATCAAGGGTTTGAGAAAACCTTCTCGACCAAAAGGAGGAAGAGCGAAATGAGACAAAATAAAGTGTCAATGGCTGAGAGATTTCAAACTGATTCAAGAGGTTATCCTGGAGGTTATTCTTACGCATTGAGTAGATATCACCTTGTTATTCAAGATGTAATGGAGAGGATGAAGGGAACTGCCAGAAAATTTAGAGCTGTGTTCCAGTAGCCACGTTTCTTGATGATGATTGAATAATGACACAGCTTTCACAATGTGACTGTGTGATTGTGAAAACCTGGTGTCTGATGCTCCTTTTATCTACCTTGTCAACAGATGAGTAGAACATATGGAATAAAAATAAGTAATAGGGGGAACAAATGTTAAAATAAATTTAGTTTGAAATGCTAATGAAAGCAAGAGGTAAGGGGAATGGTATGTATAATCTTTTTTTTTTCTGTTTTCATTTTATTTCGTTTTCTGTTGTCTTTTTATTTCTTTTTCTGAACTGATGCAAATGTTCTAAGAAATGATGAATATGCAACTAAGTGATGATATTGTGAATTACTGATTATATATGGTAATGTTTTAGTTTGTTTGTTAAATTTTTTTTAATTAATAAATAAATTTTTTGAAAAGGCTCCATCAGACCTTTGGTGCTGGGATGTCCACTTTTGGAAAAAATGGTCAATGGCTTGATTCTGGAGGACCTGCCTGCTACAAGGATATTTATCAAGAAAGAAATAAAAAATCTAAATAGATTTTTTTTCACACCAAAAGCCATGGCCTTCTTCAAAGGACTTTAAGTTCTAGAGAAGGAAGTGAAATTTTTGCTCATTAAACCATTGGTTTACGTTTAATAGAGCTAGCACAGTCATTCATTTGGGATGTGTTAAGTTTATGACACAAATTATATTTTTATGACCTATGGACACACTTCAGAGCCTACTGGGTATTCAAAGCAGTATATTTGTCTCTAGTGGAGCTTTTATAGGGGGAGCTGGGTGATAAACTGGAAAGAGCATGTCTATGAGCAAAGGTCGAGTCCCCGTGCCAGGAGCGAGTGTGTGCCTTGGCACCTCACCCCCGTGGCTGGGCTTCCCTTTCCTCACCTGTGTTTGGAAACCAATAAGAATGCAAAGAACACTAGATGAGGCATCGGGAGAGCTGCATTCTATTTAGCCCTGAGCCATCTAATTCTGGAAGCTGAGGGCACCTCTTGGTCTTCCTGGACTTTGGTTTCCTCATCTGGAAGATGGACGCACTGGACTCACAATCTCTAAGGGTCCCTCCACTTCAGATGTCAGTTTGTTCCTCAACAAGATATTCGTGGCTAAAGCCCTGGAAGCTGAAACAAACTGTGGGAGAACTTGGAAAGCAATAGGCGCAGGCCCTTCTTTTGTGTATTTTCTCACTGAGGGACAAGAGAGGAAAAGGCAGCAAAGTAGGCAGAGAGAAGCCAGAGAGAAAGGAGGAGAAGCAGACAGCACTTAAGTTAAAGAAAGAGAGTTTTGCTGTCAGGTAGGAACTGAGAGTTGCCTGCAGGATTGGGCAAGTGGGATCTGAAAGGTATGATTTCATCGCGTCTTGATTCTCCAATTTGGAAGCTGGTCGAGGGTTTAAGTCTCTGTTTCTCAAAGTTGCCTAGAAATACCACTGATCGATAAATATTTGTCTGTCTGAAATATTTCACCACCCCCAAAAGCCAAGCAAAGCAGCTAAAATCCAGGTCTGTGGCTTCTCTTTTTATTCTTTCTCTTTCCTTAGGCATCAGAGCTCACAAGCAGGCCTGAGAACAGGCAGAGCTCTTTACCTCTTCTGACAGGAGTTTCTGAGAGTATCAAATCTCCACGTTTTCTCTCTTCCTTTGGGCAGAAATACCTCTGCTGTCTCTGCTATTTGTCTAAATGCCCTGCTTTGTGTGGGTTTGCCTGTTCCTGTGCTGTGTCTCTTCCACACAGAGCAAAACCCACAGATGGAGATCACACTTCCTTGGGACTTCGGGGGAGCTGAGTCATGTGGAATGCCCCCTTCCCCACCCACCCGCCCACTCAGGTTTCCAACCAGCACCTAAACACTGAGTACAATAGCTGAGTGTTTCCTGGGAGACCCCACCACCTCTTTCAGGGAGCCACACCCTCGGGTCAGGACCTGTCATCTGCAGACCCATCAACCTATCCTTGGGGTTGGGGACTGTCCTAGCTGTGGAAGCCCCCAGAAGCCAGGGTAATGGCCGCACTTTTCTTTGTTGAGGGTGTAACCCTGAGCCATTCACTACTAGGCAGAAATAATGCTCCTCTGGTGAGAGAGAGACGATAACGACAGAGTTGTACGATTGGGAATGCTGTAAAGTTGTCTCTGCCAATCCAGGAAATTCCCTCACTGCTGACATTTCCCTTGGCCCTGCTCTGTGTAGACACTAACCAAGCACAAGTGTTTTCATCCACAGAAAGCAAAAAAGAGCATTGGGTTTTGTCTCCTTTGGGACCTCCTCCAACTTGGCAGCATCTGAGTTACTGATCCTTCCTGGAGATGGGAGAATTTTGTCCACCTCTGTTTCGTCTCCTTGGTAAGGCTTTAAATATCTCCCATTTGCACAGCACTTTGTCCTTTACTAGGTGTGTATGCGTTTGTTTGTTTTTACATTTCTCGTCTCATTTAATCTGCTAATGATCCCATGAGATAAGAATCGTTACAGATGGGGAAACCGAGGCACAGGTACATCAAAAGGATTTACTATAATTATACAGGTGAGAAAGGCAAACCCAGGGCCTATGCCCAGGATGTGTTGGTTCCGTTCGTCCCAGGGATTCCCAGTGTCTCCCTAGAGGTGCCAGATGGCTGGTGGTTTGGAATGGCTGCTCTCCTCTGTCTCCCACAACATTCTCCTCTTTCTCCTCTCCCACAACATTCTCCTCTTTCTCCTCCGCCATCTCTCTCCTGCCCCAAATTCCCCTTTGCTGGAGAGCTACTGCCGCATGGCCCCACCTGGTGCTGACCCACCCCCCCAACCTCGTGCTCATCATGCTGTCCCACCTGTGCCGTCATTCCCCTTATTTGTCATATGGCTTTCTCAGGTGGTCACGCTATGGACCTAAAATCACAAATTCCCAAAGCTGGTTCTTAAACAGGAGTCCATGGAACTATCCATAGGAGCCCATGGTTGGGCTTTGGAGAGTTCTTGTAAAATTGGATGTTTACTTGGCAGTGAGCGGTTTTGCTGAGGTGAGGAAGGTCAGCTTATTTCAGATTTTCAGAGGGGCCCGTGGCCCACATCTGTTTAAACACCACTGCCTTGACACACACATCCCCAGTTTCCCTCCCTCTGCCCCACGGCCTGGCTCCCAGGAGCAGCTTCGGTGCATGACATTGCCCAACAAACGTGCTGGCGGCGTGTCTCTCCCAGCTCACTGCTTCCCAGCTGCACCGCGGGGTGCGCACAGAGAGGCCTCTGCAGCACTGAGAGGTTCTGGGATGCCGCTCACACCCCAGAGGGCGGAGAGGGTGGGTGGTCCGGCATGGAGGAGGGAGGAGGGATGCTGCGGATGTGGGGCCACAGGGATGCTGGGGGGGCAGGTGGAGGGGAAGGGTGGCTGATGGGTTATCAACTGGGGACTGAGGAAGAAGACAGGCCCCTCCTCTCACCCGTGTGTCCCAGGGAGGCCACATGTCATGACCTAGAAAGGATAGGAAACACTTCCCCCTCCTCCCAAGGGTGAATTCAGCTCACAGCCCCTTTGGGGTGTCATTGCAGGAGACCACAGGGAACAACCAAGGACCTTGTTAAGAGCAAGTTTAAGAGACCCACTCGCTTTAGGGCACAGACACTGACACAAAAGCAATGCTCAAAACTGACCCATGGTGCAGCATGAACAGGAAGTATTAGCAGGAGAGGCACTTGCACTGCCCAATAACCCAGGATCCCATGCTGAGTGCA